>SZWC01017783.1:23503-50870 GCA_023375785.1 Penium margaritaceum | reverse complement strand
CCCCTCCTCCCCCCCCCCCCCCCCCTCCCCCCCCCCCCCCTCCTCCTCCTCCTCCTCCTCCTCCTCCTCCTAATCCTCCTCCTCCATCTACCAAGCCCCCATCACCGCCTCCTCGACCGCCAGAAATCCCCGTTCCCACTCCCCCTCCTGCTGCTCCTGCTCCTGCTGCTGCTGCTGCCGCTGCAGCAGCTCGGGCTGCGTAGCGCTGCCGCTGCCATTTTCGCTTTCTGCCCTTCTTTCCCATGCTCCAGTCTCCGACCTCTGCCTCGCTGCTGCAGTCGCAACCGGGTCAAAGCGGTCCAACCATACGGCCACGACGGGCGTGAAAAATGGTTCCTTGGACGCTTCGCAAAAATGTCCGAGATGTATGCCTTCCCACGACAGCAACGGGCGACGACGCGCTTCAAGAACGACCCAACCCTTCAAAGACCCTCTCTTTCCTCTGCGAAGGGCGCGGAACACCGGACAGTCAAGATCCGATCCAGCGGTGTTCACCGAAGAGAAAGGCAGACGGAGCGAAAGAGATTCCCCCGCCGGCTCAATGGAGCGGGATCAAGGAAAACTTGGCGGAAAGACGCAGCCGGGCTTCACCGAGCCACAAGGTGTGGCTGTAGTGACGACTACCCTGAGTGGGGACAGAAACGATGGGAAGTGGGAACATTCTGGCACTCCAATAGGCGCTGGCAGCCACGGACCACTGCTTGCTGAAACAGGCCGGCTGGATTGTCTTCCACGCCCACTGTTTCGCGCGCAAAAGGGCAAGGCACCGCCGTTGGGCTTCTCGAATGTCGGCCGACGACCCTGGTCCCAACATCAGTGCGGGATATTTGTGCGCCGCCGCCGAAGCGTCACTGCCAATGTAGGCATTGAACCGACGACGGTGATATTGATTTTGATTCTAGGGTTCTAGTTGTTTCCCTCTCGATTTGTGATTGGACAAATTGACCCAGGGGCCCGGGCTCATTCTGACACCCAACGCGAGGACCCGCTTCTCCAAGGCATCAGCGCCGAGGCCCGCATTTGGGCGGCGACTGGCGCAAGGGCCCGCCTTTTACCTTTGCGAATACAGATTGCCGGTTCCTCTACCGGTCAATGACCGCCCGCTTAGGAGAGCAGTTAGCCGACACTACTCATCGGCAATCCTGAGTTGCACTCAGGATTGCCGGAGGACAAACTCAAAGAAACACATCCAATTGATCTTCAAAATTCAATCTGGAACCACCTAGTTGTCCAGCAATCGCTGTAAGGTCCTTGCGGTCATGAAAACCAGTGTGAACCAAGTGAACGAGTGAAGGGGGCGCCTGTACGACGATAAACATCTGGATTTGCCTTTCAGGCTTCGGTTGAAGATTTGACACGCATGACTATGCGAAAGGGCCCCGTCGTTGTTGAGATTGAGCGACAGGGTTCCCTTGTTTCTCAGGTAGGCCGTCAGGGCCCCGTGGTTCACCAACTTGAAAAATGGGCCTTGTAGTCGAGCCACGTAGCAGAACAGGGCCCTTAGGTGGAACTTCCCTTTGTTATTTTTGGTTGATTTTCGAAAGACGGGGGACGGGTTCGAAATCGAGGGATCACATTCCCTCTGCATTTTTCATGGGTTTTTGTTGTCCGAACATTGTGGCGATGCATCTTGCTTTTACGAGCGACAATCACCTTGCGCATTCATATGCGATTCGACAATGCAGTACGTGCCATGCTTCGGAATTGGTTGAAATGTCGAACCGTCCTATTCAATGTATTCGTGGGGTTCCTAGCGTCGACATGGTTTGAATTCAACTCAAAGTGAGCTTCGATACAATGTTTGTCGTTAACGTCCTCATCATCGCAACTTCTATTGATTCCAGTGTTTTGCACAAATAAGTCGTTTCCCAGACGTTGGGAGACATGCCACGTAGGCGCAGTTAGCCTTGGAATCATGAAGAATCAGCGGGAGGGGAATGATTCGACGATTGATTATGGAAGACCAAAAAGGTGCAACCGCAAAGAGTACCGAGTGCTCACCAAACAGACCGCTGATTTGCCTCTCGCGTTGAGTACTAGAATAAAAAAATAAAATCAATGTCGTCAGTTCTATGCCATGGTTGGCCTATTCCGCAACCTACTAGTAAGAGGCAATTTTCGGGAAAGCGTTTTGGGCACAAAGAACACCACTTGGCTTAAAAAATATAGTCCGGAAGTCTAACAGAGTTCCTTTTCGTGACCCGCACGTTTTTCTAGCCCGTTCCTAAAGTCATTTTTTCAGGATGAAAGTCATACCTCGACGTTGGGGATTTGACCCACGGACAAGTCGGTCCACCACTGCTAGCATCGGTCATGGCGCATCCACGCGACCAGGCGGGTGAAGCGCATGAACGTCTTCGAGCACCATCACCTTATGCAATCAGGTAGCACGTGCATTTCGTCTAGTCACAATCTTAGCTAGTCCAGTACATCATCATGGACTCCCGTCGCCATGCAGTCTGGCAAGCTCTCGTTCGCCATGCAATTGAGCTTCATACAAAGCTACTCGTGATGCTCCACCAGAATTTGCTTCAAATTGTTGCACGTCTACTTCGCCAACTACAACGTCAGCGTATGCTCACTAGGGCCATTCATGGACCCGCGCGTGTCCAAGAGCAAAGCAACAAGTGTTGTGTCCTTTACGCACAGGAGTCCTTCAACTGCGCAAGTGGGAATTTCTGTCATTACATTCATGGCCCACCACGCATCGACCTCTAGATTTTGACGCCATTTAATCGAGGGCATTTTGGCCAACTGCCCCGACCTTCAGTGTTCGAGAAGTTTCTGACAACTTCGACCACCTTTGAGAAAGGACAAACGAAGTGTCGCAATGTTTCAATGTTGTTCAGTCGACTTCTTGACAACGCTTGACTTTCAAAAAGAAGTGCCTTAGTGTTCTCGAAGCCCCCCGACTTCTCCGCGCAACTTGTTGAAGCAGCCACTTACAACGCCACCCCGCACGCGTCGCTCCGCTCAAGCGGCAAGAACCTGACGTATGCCACATTCTCATTCTCCGCATTATACACATGTGCTTACATCACTCGGCACTAGTCATTGGAATACGCTTACTGCTTATCACTATTATCCATTTGTCCAAAATCTTGTAAACTTTTTTTTCCCGCACCTCATCCCTGTGAAGCGCCTATGTTTTGCTCAGCGTAACACTTCGTATCAGAGCGCAACAGTGCTATAGGGGCAACACATCAACTATATGGCAACAACCTCGCACGACAACTCAGCACATCTCCACCGTTCAGAAGATCATGGACTTCGCGACGACAATGGTGAACGGAGCGAGTGCAACCGACGACAAGCAAAATTCCTCAATGAGTACTCCGGTGATGGAGGATCAATAACGCGGGAACACTGACACTCTCCAAGCGAACAAGACAACGGAGGCAACCTTTGCGAAAAATGGAAAACATCGACAAACGTGACAGACAATCCAGTGACAGACCTCTCAGGCTTGGCGAATCCTTGGCCACCGTTGCTGCCCGTCGGACGACACCTAGCACGATGAGACACACCTGCCGACAAGCATGAATGAACAAAGACCAGTACCAAAATTTGTTGAGACTCGAGAGCCTCAGCACTCATCTGCTCAAACATGGTAATGGAGGATCTTCAGGTGTTCCATGTGCACGAACCACTACTCACCGTGAGAAATTTACAACTCTCAAGTTAACCCCAGATCCGACCGACACTTCCTCAGCCGTTCCATCCTACAAGATCCAAGGGACAAACGGTTAGGATGTCGCTGACGAGTTTGGAGGTGTACTTCACCGCTACTGGGGTGAACAGAAACAAACTGACCTCGGGGCCTCACTTTTGCATGATGAAGCTTTAAGTTGGTGGTCTGATCTAAAGATCATCCAAGAAGAGCAGGATACCAATAGAGCCATCTATACGACTCACGTGACCGCTCTCACATCTCTGACCTAAGGCGTACTACCTCTCAAACATATCAATCCGACATGGCACAACTCTCTCACGCCATCAGAAATGTAGAGAGATTTCACATGCACTACTCTCGCTCTTTTTGGGAAGGTGAACAAGAAATCAGGAGCACATGATAGACTGAAAAATTTGCATCAGTAGTCTAATGCGAAGGAGTACACTTGGTGCTTCCATAAAATCATCACCGATAGTGACCTCGTCTTCGGTGAACTGCGCTTCCACCAAAAAAAATGGCCTGAAGCGAGACATTTGATGAACACTCACCATTTTTGACATCCAAGACGATCTTCCAAGAATGATCACAATAGCCGATCGCATTGACAGCACCGGCAATACTCAAATGCAAGAATCCAATGTCTGGCGATCCCACAGCCACAATCCTTATCCTAGCGGAGGAAAGTTGTTGACAAAAACCTAGTCTCTGATGGAGATTGACGCCGCCAACCAATGCAATCAATGGCTCTGTTGGACTCGTGGGAAAACCAAATCATATCTCGTGCCACTGTTGGAAACGACATAAAAAAACCAAAAAGAGGGAGCAGTAGAAAAAAAGAGTAGTCGGGAAACGGCAAAGGATAGGAGTAGACGTCGAGGCTTGCTTTCGATCAAAAAAATCAGTGCCGACTGATTGCCCATCAGAGTGGATCAAATCATCACAGAGGTTTGATGAGGGGTACGAGAATGACTAGCCGGCAATAGTAGTACGGGTACAACCAATGGGTTTTAAGATTTACAGAATGGTACTGATATTACTAGATTGAGGAGCTTCTCACACCCCTGTCAGCAACAACATGGTGTAGAAGCTAGGTTTGCAGATTGAACGAACCGGGTGTTTGAAGGAAAAACTTTCGACGGACGACTGCAGATATGCCGACTTCGTGAACCACGCTGAAAGCAATTCAGAGATATGTATGACATAACGGTCTTGCAGACTTGCCCAATGAGCGATCACAAAATCATCCTCCGATGAGATTTCCTGTACCAACACAGTGTGCAGGTGGAATAGAGCAGTGGATTGGTCTACGTCAACATCGCTGGCAGAAAAGGACACTTGCCTCTGGTCAAGTGACCCACAATGCAATGGCAGTCACGGGAAGCAACAAAGGTGGTAACAATAGAGGAAGTTGCGGCAGCCACAAAATGCTAATTGATATCTCTTGACGTGGCGAAGCGTTACCTCAAGTGCAGAGCTCATGCATAGCTACATGGAAGGAGGAAAAGCAGAAAAAATTACAACTACGAGGGCAACGGCAAAGACCTCGACACCTGAGAAGTTCGCAACAGTACCACACAAGGTTGCAACACTCATCGAGAAGATCAAAGGGATTTTTCTTGACAAACTACCTTGAGAACAACCTAAGTAGCGAAAATCGGTCATCAGATAGACCTGATGCTGGGAAGCAGGTCGACGGTGAAGGGGGACCTATCGCATGATCGACCATGAGGTCACTGAACTCAAAAGGCGACTGGACGAGATGCTTGGTCAGGGGTTTTATCGGACCCTCCATGTCACCATAACACCCGTACTTCTCATGAAAAATAAAAAAAGAGAGATGCAGATGTGCGTGAACTACCGAGCGTTGACATCACCGTCGAGAACTGATACCATCTTCCACGAGCAGACAGACTTTGTGACCAAGTCCGTGGGGCTCTTTTTTCAACACAGTTGACATATGCAACGGTTGTAATAAAACATGTAAATCTAGTAAGGACATCAAAGACAACATTCTGAACCACATATGGGAACTTTGAGTTCACTATCATGCCGTTCGGACTCACAAATGCCTCCGGAATATTTATGGCAGCAATGAACAACATATTTTGCTCATACCTCGATGACTTTGTCGTTGTGTATCTTGACAACATCCTTGCATACAAGCGTATCCCGGGGAAGCACAATGAACATCTTTGAGAAGTCCGTGAATTTGTACAAAGAGAGAAATTTTGGGGAAAACTCTCGAAGTGCGACTTTTTTCGCCGTTTGATCGAGTTTCTGGGCCACATTATCAGCCGCAGACAAATCACCATGGACCCAAAAAATGTTGAGGCGGTCGCTGATTTGACAATGCCCACAAGTGATCGATACATCTAAATATGTGTGGACTTCTACAACTACTACCGTTGATTTATAAAGGACTACGCTCGAGTGTTAGTGTCGCTCTTGAGTGGAATTGGAGAGACAGCAAACAAGAAGTATTAAACTCTTTCAGAAACGCTCTGACCTTGACGCCGGCCTTACAATGGACGGATCCAATAATGGACTACATCATGGCCACTGGAGTGTCCAATGAAGTCATCTGAGCCGTTCTCCAAGAAAACAACGTTGAAGAACATGTACACGTTGTAGAAACTACAAGAGCTATAACTCTACAGCGAGGTGCACGAGAAGGAAATACTCACAATAGTACAAGCATTCAAGACATGGCAGTTCTACCTAGAATGCCGACGATAAATCATCCGCAGCAAACATCACGCGCTGAAACACCTTAAGACTCAGCCAAATCTGAGGTGCTGACAAACTAGATGGATGGATTTCCAACTTCGACTACAAAATCGAGTACTGGCCTGGAAAAACTAATCGGGTGGATGCTCTGAGTCGGTGACCAGATTTGACGGACAATATCAATACGTTGCTTGTCAAATGAGACCCATACCTAGCAAGACTAGTCGCAAAAGGATACGAGGAGTTTTACGAGTACAACAAGACCAATTTTTGGTTCTATGATCCCCACTAACAACGGCGATTCACTCGCCAGGTCGTCATTCTACCAAGCAAGGAGCTGCAAATAATGCTATTGGAGGAATGCCACAACAGAGCCATGTGGACACTTAGATTAGGACAAGATGCTGAAGAAACTAGAAAAATACTACTGGTGGGACAAGATGTGGACCGACGTGGCAGTTTTCTACAAATCGTACGACACCTGTAAAAGACCAAAATTCCGACGCACGAGGCCACGTGGTCTCCTCTAACCCCTATCTGTTTTGAAGGAACCATGGACAAACAGCAGCATGGGCTTCATGACGGGACTATCCACCACCCCCAAGGATAATGATGCCATCCTTGTTGTGGTGAATAGATGTAAAAAAATATCGCACTTCGTGTCGACGACAACCACCGTCACCGAAGAAGGAACAACGCGGCTGTTTTCAAACGAAATTGTACAAATACACGGCATGCCACGTAACATCATATGCAATAAAGAAGGCTGCTTGACTTAATGCTTTCGTTGTGAACCAATGAGGCATTGTGGTAGTCAGATCGAACTATCAACGGCATTCCATCCTCAAACTGACGACAAATGGAATAGACCAATCAGACGCTCAAGCTGACAAAGTATACACATGTCACTGACCATGACCTAGGAATTTCACACTGTGTGGTCAACGATGACAAATCACAATACGAGTCACAAATGGTCAGAGGGGGAAACAATGGTTTGGGAATACTAGTTATCGAGTACCAAGTACAAAGATTTTCAAGAGTATTGGCACGGTGTGGATACCATGCACAATGACCAACCAAAGTAGATATATGTCACTGACCATGACCTCAGAATTTCATTGTGTAGTCAACGATGACAAATCATAATACAAGTCCCAAATGGTCACAGGGGGGAAAATGGTTTGGGAATACTAGTTATCGATCACCAAGTACACAGACCTTTAATTAGTAGAGGCACGGTGTGGCTACCATGCACAGTGACCAACCAAAGTGGAAATATGTCACGGAACATGGCCAAAGAATATGACTATGTGTGGTCAACGTTGACAACTGACAATAGAAGTCACAAATGGTCAGAGGGGGAAACAATGGTTTGGGAAGACTAGTTATCAAAATGCATTTTCCAATACCTTCAATGCGTTTTGGCACCGTGTGGCATCCATGCACAATGACCAACCAAAGTACACATATTTCACTGACCATGGCCAACAAATTTCACTATGTGTGGTCAAAGTTGACAACTCCTTATACCAGTCACAACTGGTCAGAGGGGGAAACAACGATTTGGGAATATTAATTTTTGACTAGCAAGTACAAAGACCTTCAATAAGTATTGGCACGGTGTGGCTACCATGCGCAATGACCAACTAAGTTAGACATCTGTCATTGGTCATGACCAAATAATTCCACTGTTTGTTCAACGCTGACAACTCACAATACAAGTCACAAATTGTCAAAGGGGGAAACAATAGTTTGGGAATTCTATTTATCGACTAGCAATTACAAAGAACTTCAATAAGCAGTGGCACGTCGTGGCTACCATGGACAATGACCAACCAAAGTATGCACATGTCACTGCCCATGACCAAGAATTTCACTACGTGAGGTTAACATTGACAACTCGTAATAGGGGTCACAAATGGTCAGAGGGGGGGAATTGGTTTACGAATATTTTTTATCAACTAGCAAGTACAAATACCTTCAAAACATAGTTGCATGGTGTGGCGACCATGCTCAATGACCAACCAAACAAGGCACATTTTATTGTCCATGACCAAAGGCTTTCACTATGTGTTGTCAACATTCACATTTCATAATACAAGTCACAAATGGTCTGAGGAGGGATGGGTTGGGAATACAATTTATTGACTAGAAAGTAACAAGGCCTTTAATAAGTAGTGGAACGGTTTGGCTACCGTGCACAATGACCAACCAAAGCAGGCATATGTCACTGACCATGACCAAAGAATTTCAAAATGTGTGGTCAACATTGACAACTCATGATACAAGACACAAATGGTCAGAGGGGGAAACATTGGTTTGGGAATATTATCTATTGACTAGCAAGTACAAATACCTCCAATACGTTTTGGCATGGTGTGGCAACCATACACAATGACCAACATACATTTGTCACTGATCATGAAAAACGATTTTCATGTGTTGTCAACGTTGACAACTCATAATACGAGTCACAAATGGTCAGAGGGGGAAACAATGGTTTGGGAATGCTACTTATTGACTGGCAAGTAAAAAGACCTTCAATACGAAGTGGCACGCTGTGGCTACCATGCACAATGACCAACCAAAGTAGGCACGTGTCACTGAACATGACCAAAGAATCTACATATGTGTAGTCACCATTGACAACTCATAATACAAGTCACAAATGGTCAGAGGGGAAAACAATGGGTTTGGAATACTAGTTCTTGACTAGCAAGTAGATAGACCTTCAATTCTTAGTGGCACGGTATGGCTACCATGCACAATGACCAACCAAAGTAGGCATATGTCAATGACCATGATCAAATATTTACACTATGCGTGGTCAACGTTGACAACTCATAATACAATTCACAAATTGTCAAAGGGGGGAACAATGGTTTGCAAATACTAGTTACTAAAAATACTAGTTATCGACTAGCAAGTACAAAGACCTTAAATAATTAGGGGCATGGAGTGTCTACCATCAACAATTACAAACCAAAGAAGGCATATGTCACTGACCATGACCAAAGAATTTCACTATGAGTGGTAAATGTTACGAGTCACAAATGGTCAGAGGTGGAAACAATGGTTTGGAAATACTATTTATCTACTAACAAGTACAAATAGTTTCAATAAGTAGTGGCATGGTGTGGCTACCATGCACAATGATTAACCAACTTAGGCATATCACACTGACCATGACCAACGAATTTCACTATCTGTGGTCAATGTTGACAACTCACAATAGGAGTCATAAATATTGAGAGGGGGGAAGAATGGTTTAGGATAACTATTAATCGACTAGCAAATACAAAGACTTTCAATAAGTAATGGCACCGTGTGGCTACCATGCACAGTGACCAACCAAAGTAGGAATATGTCATTGACCATGACCAAATAATTTCACTATGTGTGGTCAACGTTGACAACTCATAATACGACTCCAAAATGGTGAGAGGTGGAAACAATTGTTTGGGAATACTATTTGTCGACTAGCAAGTACAAAGACCTTCAACAAGTAATGGCACCGTGTGGTTACCATGCACATTGACCAACCAAAGTAGGCATATTTCAATGACTATGACCAAATAACTTCACTATGTGTGGTCAACGTTGACAACACATAATATGACTCTAAAATGGTCAGAGGTGGAAACAATTGTTTGGGAATACTATTTATTGACTAGCAAGTACAAAGACCTTCAATAGGTAGTGGAATGCTGTGGATACAATGGACAATGACCAACAACAGTAGGCATATGTCTGTGACCATGATCATATAATTCCACTATGTGTGGTAAACGTTGACAACTCATCATACAAGTCACAAATGGTTAGAGGGGGGGAAAATGGTCTGGAAATACTATTTATTATAGAGAAAGTAAAAAGAACTTCAGTAAGTACTGGCACGGTGTGACTACCATGGAAAATGACCAGCCAAAGTAGGCAAATGTCTTTGGGACCAAAGAATTTCATTGTGTGGTCAACGTTGACAACTTATTATGCGACTCTCAAATGTTCAGTAGGGGAAACAATGGTTTGGGAATACTATTTATCAACTAGCAAGTACAAAGACCTTTAATAAGTAGTGGAAAAGTGTGGTTATCATGCACAATGACCAACCAAAGTAGGCATATGTCACTGACCATGACCAAAGAATTTAACTATGTGTCGTCAATGTTGACAACTCATAATAAGAGTCACAAATGGTCAGAGAGAGAGACTATGGTTTGGGACTACTAGTTATTGACAATCAAGTACAAAGACCTTCAATAAATAGTAGCATGGTGTGGCTACCATGGACAATGACCAACCAAATAAGGCATATGTCACTCACCATGACCAAGGACTGTCACTATTTGTTGTCAACATTGACGACTCATGATACAAGTCACAAATGGTCAGAGGGGAAAACATTGGTTTCGGAATACCAGTTATCAACTAGCAACTACAGAGACCTTCAATAAGTAGTGGTACGGTATGGCTACCATGCAAAATGACCAACCAAAGTATGCACATGTCACTGACCATGACGAAAGAATTTCCCTATGTGTGGTCAATGTTGACAACTCATAATACAAGTCACAAATGGTCAAAGAGGGAAACAATGGTTTGTTAATACTAGTAATCGAAAAGCAAGTACAAAGACCTTTAATAAATAGTGGCACAATGTGGCTATCATTCACAATGCCCAAACAGAGTAGTCATATGTCATTGACCATGACCAAAAAAATTACTATGTGTAGTCGACATTGTCAACTCAAAATACGAGACAGAAATGGTCAGATGAGAAAACAATGGTATAATACCAGTTATCGACTAGCAAGTATGAAGACCTTGAATAAGTAGTGGCACAGCGTGGCTACCACGCACAACGACCAAGCAATGTAGGTATATGTCAATGACCATGATCAAAGAATTTCACTATGTGTGGCCAACTTGGACAACTTACAATACGAGTCACAAATGGTCGATGGGGGAAAACATGGTTTAAGAAGACTAGTAATTGACTAGTAATTACAAATACCTTCAATCAGTAGTGGCCTGGTGTGGCTACCATGCGCAATGAGCAACCAAAGTAGGCATATGTCACTGACCATGACCAAAGAATATCACTATGTATGGTCAACATTGACAGCTCATAATACGAGTCACAAATGGTCAGAGGGGAAAACAATGGTTTGGCAGTGTTTGTTATCGACTACCAAGTACAAATAACTTTGAAAAGCAGTGTCACGGTGTAGCTACCCTGCACAATCACCAACTAAAGTAGGCATATGTCACTGGCCATGACCAAAGGATTTCACTGTGTTTGTTCAACCTTGACAACTCAAAATACGAGTCAAAACTGGTCAGAGGGGGAAGCGTTGGTTTGGAAATAAAAAAATTCAACTATAAAGTAAGAATAAATTCAATAAATATTAAAACGGTGTGCCTACTGTGCACAATGAACAACCAAAGTAGGCATATGTCACTGACTATGACCAAAGAATATCACTATGTGTGGTCAAAGTTGACAACGCATGATGTAAGTCACAGATGGTCAGAGAGGGATTCAATGGTTTGGGAATGTTTATTATTGACTAGCAAATACAAAGACCTTCAATAAGTAGTGGCACGGTGTGGCTACCATGCACAATGACCAACCAAAGTAGGCATATGTCACTGACCATGACCAAAGAATTTAACTATGTGTTGTCAACGATGACAACCCATAATACGAGTCACAAATGGTAAGAGGGGGAAACAATAGTTTGGGAATACTAGTTATCGACTAGCACGTACAATGGCCTTCAAGAAGTAGTGGCACGGTGTGGCTACCATGCAAAATGACCAACCGAAGTATGCATATGTCACTGACCATGACCAAGGACATTCACATGTGTGGTGACCGTTGACGACTCGTGATACAAATCACAAATGGTCAGAGGGGGGAACATTGGTTTGGGGCTACTAGTTATCGACTAGCTAGTACAGAGACCTTAAATAAATAGTGGCAAGATGTGGCTATCATGCATGATGCCCAAACAAAGTAGGCATATGTCACTGACCATGACCAAAGCATTTCCCTACGTGTGGTCAGCGTTGGCAACTCATAATACAAGTCACAAAAGGTCAGAGGGGAAAACAATGATTTGGGAATATATTTTATCAACTAGAAATTACAAATACCTTCAAAAAGGACTGGCACGGTGCGACTACACTTCACAACTACCAACCAAAGTAGGCATATGTCATTGGCCATGACCAAAGGAATTCACTATGTTTGGTCAACCTTGACAACTCAAAATACGAGTCTGAAACGGTCAGAGGGGGAAACGATGGTTTGGAAATACTTGGTATCAACTAGAAAGTAAAAATACATTCAATAAATAGTGAAACAGTGTGCCTAATGTGCACAATGACCAACCAAAGTAGCCATATGTCAGTGACCATGACCAAACAATTTCACTATGTGTGGTCAACGTTAACAACTCATGACACAAGTCACAAATGGTCAGAGGGGGAAACATTGGCTGGGGAATGTTATTTATTGACTAGCAAGTACACAGACCTTCAATAAGTAGCATCACGGTGTGGCTACCATGCACAATGACCAACTAAAGTAGGCATATATCACTAACCATGATCGAAGAATTTCAATACCCCAGTAATCGTTAATTTCGAAATTAAGAGTTCTTATAGTAGTTGAAATCCATCTGAAATGAACCTTAGTCAAATTCAAAAGTGCCACCGGAATAATAACAAAGGTCGTTCGTCGAATTCAATGAACTACCTATACTGTTTTAGTTTTCGATTACATAACTTTCCAACGTCCATGGGCAAAATTTCTTCCACGTATGAAGTTTGTGTGTGTATTTACAAGGATCTGTGTTCACGTATGGTACGACAGGCCGATCCTGGCCTGACTGGTCAACAACGACCAGCCAGAATCGACCAGTCTGGTCGTTTAAAGTTCCGAGTAGTCCATTTGACCGCTCGGAACTTTGAATGGCCGAGTCGGTCTCTGAAATTTGGCGCAAATGAAACACTGAACTGTACTGCTCGTCAAAATAAAAAGACTCAAATAATTATTTTGTACTATCCGGGGTCTGGTACGGATAGTCTGGTGGTCGAATTAACTATGGAACAGCTCAGTCGTCGAATTCAATGATCACTGGGGTATGTGTGGTCAAAGTTGACAACTCTTTCTACAAGTCACAAGTGGTCAGAGGGGGAAACAGAGGTTTGGGAATACTAGTCATCAACAAGAAATTACACAGAACTTCAATAAATAGTGGCACGGTGTGGCTACCATGCACAATGACCAACCAAAGTAGGCATGTTTCATTGACCATGACAAAAGAATTTCACTATGATGGGTCAACGTTGACAACTCATAATACGAGTCACAAATGGGTAGAGGGAGTAGCAATGGTTTGGGAATACTACTTCTCAACTATCAGGTACGAAGGCCTTCAAGAAGTAGTGGCACGGTGTGGCTACCATGCACACTGACCAACCAAAGTAAGCATATGTCACTGACCATGGCCAAAGAATTTCACAATGGATGGTCAACGTTGAAAACTCACAATGGTTTGGGAATACTGTTATCGACTCACCAGTACAAAGATGTTCAAGAAGTAGTGGTACAGTGTGGCTACCATGCAAAATGACCAATCAAAGGAGGCATGTGTCACTGATCATGACCAAAGAAGTTCTCTATGTGCGGTCAACGTTGACAGGTCATATTACAACTCACAAAGAGTCAGAGGGAGACAAATGGGTTGGGGATACTATTTATTGACTAGCAAGTACATAGACTTTCAATATCTAGTGACACAGTGTGGCTACCATGCACAATGACCAACCAAAGTGGAATACATCACTGATCATGACCAAAGATTTTCACTATGATCGGTCAATGTTAAGAACTCATAATACAAGTAATAAATGTAAAGAGGGGGAAATAATGATATGATAATACTAGTTATCCACTAGCAAGTACAAAGACCTTCAATAAGTAGTGGCACGGTGTAGCTACCATGCACAATGACCAACCAAAGCAGGCATATGTACCTGACCATGACCAAATAATTTCACTGTGTGGTCAACGTTGACAACTCATAATGCAATTCACACATGGTCAAAGGGGCAAACAATGGTTTGAGAATACTATTTATCAAATAGCAAGTATACAGACCTTCAATAATTAGTGGCACCGTGTGGCTACCATGGAAAATGACCAAGCAAAGTAAGCATATGTCACTCACCATGAACAAAGAATTTCACTATGTGTGGTCAACGTTGACAGCTCATTACATGAGTCACAAATGGTCAGAGGGGGAAACAATAGTTTGGGAATACTATTTATCGACTAGCAAGTACAGATACCTTTAATAAGTAGTTGCACGGTGTGGCTACCATGCACAATGACCAACCAATGTTGCCATATGGCATTGATGATGACCAAAGAATTTCGCTATGATGGGTCAACGTTGACAGCTCATAATACGAGTCACATGGTCAGAGGGGGAAACAATGGTTTGGGAACACTAGTATGGACTAGCAAGTATAAAGACATTCAATATTTAGTAGCACGGTGTTGTTACCATGCACAGTGACCAACCAAAGAAGGCATGTGTTACTGACCTTGAGAAAGTAATTTCACTATGGGTGGCCAACATTGAAAACTCATAATACGAGTCAAAAATGGTCAGAGGGGGGAACAATGGGATGTAAATACTGGTTTTGGACTAGAAAGTATGAAGATTTTTAATAATCAGTGGCACGGTGTGGCTACCATGCACAATGACCAACCAAAGTAGGCATATTTCACTGACCTTGACCAACGAAGTTCACTATGGGTGGTCAACGTTGACAACCTAAAATACTAGTCACAAATGGTCAAAGGGGGAAACAAAGGTTTGGGAATAACATGTATTTAATATCAAGTACAAACACATCCAATAAGTAGTGGCACGGTGTGGCTACCATGCACAATGACCAATCAAAGTAGGCATATGTCACTGACCATGACCAAAGAATTCACTGTGTGTGGTCAACGTTGACAACTAACAATACGAGTCACGAATGGTCAGAGGGGGAAACAATGGTTTGGGAATACTAGGTATCGACTAGCAAGTACAAATACCTTCAATAAGTAGCGGCATGGTCTTGCTACCATGCAAAATGACCAACCAAAGTAGGCATATGTCACTGACCATGACCAAAGAATTTCATTGTGTGTGGTCAATGTTGACAACTCATACTACGAGTCACAAATGGTCCAAGGGGGAAACAATGGTTTGGGAAAACTAGTTATCAACAAGAAAGTACAAAGACCTTTGATAAGTAGTGGTGGAGTGTGGCTTTCATGGAGAAAGACCAACCAAAGTAGGCATATGTTACTGACCATGACCAAAAGAATTTCACTATGCGTGGTCAAAGGTGAAAGCTCATAATATGAGTCACAGGTGGTCAGAGGGGGAAACAATGGGTTGGGAATAGGAGTTACCAAAGATCAAGTACAAAGACCTTCAATATGTAGTGGCACGGTGTGGCTACCATGCACAATGACCAACCAAAGTAGGCATATATCACTATCCATGACCAAAGAATGTCACTATGTGTGGTCAACATTGACAACTCATAATACAAGTCACAAATGGTCAGAGGAGGAAATAATGGTTTGGGAAGAATAGTTATCAACTAGCAAGTACAAAGACTTTTAACAAGGAGTGGCATGGTGTGGCTACCAAGCACAATGACCAACCAAAGTAGGCATATGTCACTGCCCATTTGGTCGAGTATTGAAAGGTGTTCGAGTTCTTAAAGGTGGGTTTCATATTTTGAATGGGGTACGTTATTTGTACGACAAGTTCTAGGTGCCTCTCATTCTATCATGTTTCGTGTACTACAATCTCATGACATTAGGCAACGATGGAATACATGACTTGAATGAATATGTTAATAACCAAGAGATGGACGAAGGTTCAGTGGTTCATGGTATTGGTCGTACATGACTTTTGAGAATGAAGATAGCACAGGAGATGTGGGAGGTTTACATGCAACCATCGAGCACCTCAAATTTACTATCATTTTGTTTTGAATGCTCATATCAATGAATTACTTCCATCACAATTTATTATCCATACATGAACCATACAACCAATAAGTCAAAGCGATTCTCATCACCATCATGTTTCGCATTCCTATCGACCAAATTGTCTGTTGTTGTTGTAGCATCTTGCATCATAGGAAACCGCACAGCTACCTCTAGATTTTCATGCTCATTTATAGCATGAATATTACCACCTGCTACCTCCTGCTCTTTCCTCTTTGGATCCTTGCTTGGTTCATGTCCAAGCACAAGTTCTGCAACCTCATGTCTTAGGCCGCCATGGGACATGGCATATCATCCCGCAGTTCATCGCGTAGTTCATTTTCAATCAATCACTTCGTTCATCGTCGGTTCATCGCGTAGTTCATCATCACTTTGTGCAGTTCATCATCGTGCATCGCATCCATAAAAGCCAGCTTGTTGTTCCTGTGAAGACCTGCATTAAACGAAGCAACACACACTACCATGCCCTATGTAGCCTTGGGGCCATCATCCTTAATTATGCACTCTAGCTTAACTACAGCCTTAAAACTTGTTTTGGCCTTCGCTCAGATCATCAACATGTGTGTGCCGCATGCCACGGCGACGAAGCTCAACTAGTGCATCCATAGTGCATGGCGGCTCGTTTGCTTAAGCCACACTCATGGTGATGACGTTGTCACTGGCTGTTTTCTCAAGAAAAACATCGGTGTGGTTGCAACTTCATACCATGGAATGGTCAGATTTTGTAACTTTCCTTGCTTAGGATCAAGAAACTTCATCTCCAGCCACTTCTCATGCTCAAGATTGATCATCCAAATAGTCTGATTCATTGACAGTTGTGGCTGGGAAGGTCACGTTCCGCTCACCACGTCTTGTGGATGTTGGTCATGCGACTCTTTACCTGCACCGAAAACATCAGCTTGGCAAAATTCCATGCAGGTGTCAGCTTATTCATAGTACGTTTTTTTATCCATCTGAGTGTTCCACAATGCTATTCAACATATGCAAGTGACAGCTAGAAGAGCTCAGTCTTGCATTTGAGCATCCACCAACCTTTACCATGACACCTGCCATAATGACATTGGGTGCGCAAATGCTGGTCTCCGGTTGGACGGGTGACATTGTTCCCACACGTACCTCAAAGGTAGATGCGGCCTACTCTGAAAAAAACATGCTATGGACTACAACAAAGGCATGCATAGATGCAAGCTTGGCCACGATTGCAGAATAAACGAGCACCTCATGCACGAGAAGGGAAACACAACCGGTGCGCATGTTATAGGTGGAAGGGGGTGCAAGGTCCTCGTGTTGATACCTTTCTTGTATTAGACCACCAAGACAAGGGTATAAATTGAAGCCAGTGCCCTTGTCGCGCGCGTCATCCAACATGTCATTGTCATAAAGTTGCCGACGCCGCTTGTGAGTCAGTATAGAGGAATCACGGGCTTACCACCAAGCGGCTCGGTGATTCTCACACTAAGTAAAAAAGTGGTACAAGTCCTCTGCGGGAGACTCAGAAAGGTCAGGCTGCTGGCCAGTACGCGGACGACCTGTGATGGAGACGGAGTTTGCAAGATGGTGAGGGTACATGATGATAGGTGCTGACAGGAGACAAGTATTGCATATGTAGTGTAAGTTGGCTTGTTAAGTATCATGAGCATGGCCTCATTTGGTGAATTACGCATCATCTCCTGCTTGAGGCACTTAGATGCAACAAAAGATCTTCGATGTTAACAACCAAATTTAACCAAAGAACACTGTAAAAGGAATACATGGAAATATGCGGCATGTCTTAGCCTTAAATCCAAATGGCATTGTTTGATTACAATCTCCTCGAGTACATATAAAAATAGTAAAAAACTGGCTTTGAAAGTGACCCATCTTGGTACAATATGAGAAAAACAACCAAAATGTCTACTACTTGTAGCTAAAAATTCTACGGAGTCCGTACACCGCTACAACGACCAAGATGGATACAAACAATTTTCCCATCACACGTGTCGAATGATCTTTCAAGGCACACCTCATCATGCTCAGCAACTTCCCAGGCTAAAGCATCAATCCTAAACTCTCACTTCTCAGCTGAGGAACACACCAGGGATTTTGTACCACAGCATTTCCAGCCAACATTTTACCCCTGGGGTTCAGCCCCATACCGGAAGAAATCTCAATGAAGCTGCCAAATCCACAAATATGATATTTACTCTCCAATTTCTAGCACTTCACTCTTCAGTAATTCCATGTCCACGAGTTGTAGGAAATGAAAATTAGATATGGAAAGGGGAAATAACTGAGATATCTGTGCAGGCTCAATATTATAACCGCCATAGTTTCAATGTAAAAGAGAAAGAGTTTGCATCAATAACATGAAAAAAAATGATACCCAACTCCTTGTCATGCTCGATTAGCGACATGCGTTGTTGACCAATCATAGCAAGGAGGGTTCTGTGACCCTCGCCTATTGCTCACTCAGTTAGTTTCAACAACCGTGATCGACTCATAGGTTTAGCATCCCATTTTCGTCTTTTTTCCAATCTAGAAAACTGGCCTTCTGTACATAGTTTCAAACAACATGCACATCCTTTCTTACAAGAGCAAAACTTGTTAAAAACCTATCCAAAGTTACATGCTGGGTTGGAGGGTTTTGTTCTTGTATGGGATCTTTCTGGGCTTCGTAGTAGTGCAGCCTAGTAGGTTCCCTTTTGACATATGGGTGCTTTGGACCTCCCATTCAAACTCAACACAACACGTGTTTAGAAAAGTCACAAACTCCCCTATAGAGGGATTTATGATTATTTGTTGAGGTTTGAAAATCAGCATGTCAGAACTAGATAACGCGAAGCATTGACATTGGTTCTTTTATGCTCTCTAGATATGGTTTTGTCATAGTTCCAAAACTATATCTGGCTATAAAAATGTGGGAAACGTGGACATCGCGACTTTGTCGTGAATCATGTGGATTCATTATCTCTCCCCCGACTTGGTAAAGAGTGACAAGACTGCAATATTGACATCCCATACTTAGGGCATCCGAATGCTTACATCATCGTTTATGTCAAACATTCACAAATCCCTACTTCAAGGGGTTTGTGAATGTTTGAGGGGGCATTGGATTAGGTTAGCGTGGGGGATTCGAGACTCTCCGTGCAATGAAAGGGAACTTGTGGGGCCGTCATACCATAGGGTCCTACATGTGCTTGCGTAAGAAGAGTGTGAATTCTTAATTTAATTTGGAATAGGGTTTGAATGTGGATTTCATGAACGACCTAGGGGATTTATGAACATCTATAAAATCGAAAAATTGAAATTGTGTTTTTACTTGATCACGAGCAAGCGACCACTCCATTTCCAAATTGCAACCCCCCTATTAAGATGTACAGATTTGTATTTCCATGGGCGGAATCCGCACGGGAAATAGATGTTCTGAAATTGTAATAAATATTTTGCGTGTTGGTAGCTCGATCGTGATCTTGTGAGTGAGCAAGAGTCACAATCAAGCGACCATGGTCCTCCTCGCCATCCTTGATAAGTGATGCATGTTGTTGATTGAGGACGACAAGTGATCAGACATTGCAGCCTATTGCTGCCAAATATGAGGTACTTATATTCTAACTCATGGACATGGCAGCTATAAAGTCTTGGTCAAGTGGATACCATGGCTATGAAAACCATTTTTGCCTCGTACCCAGATTCTCCCTAAAAACGTTCAAGAAAAGAATGTTACGGGCAACTCACCTCTTGACATTTAGGGGTTGATGGTTTTCTGAATGACCCTCTCTTCTCGAGTCATGTGGTAATGGGGCCTAGGAGGTTCCCCTTTGACAAATGAGGATTTCAGTCTGTGAAAATGACTTGCACATACAGAAAAAGTGTTTGGTAAATTTAAAAAGCTAAGGCCGATGAAATCATGGAAAGTTGATGATAGATGTTCTAAACTATCAAGTCAGTTATGGTGTTGTGCAGAAGTGTCCAATGTAGGGTTCCATTGCTCGTCCTATTTAGGATGTGCTTGGGTACGTTTACATCAGACTTCAACCTTGCATTGCATGGCAGATTGATCACTATGACGCATTCCAGAAACCACTTCTCCTGTGAATGAATTTCGATCCACCACATTCAATGCGCCAGCGAGTCAAGGCGTTTTGAACACCACCTTCGCTTGTCGTTAGAGGATTTGCCGACGGAGGAGAACATCGATCAGACTGCGGTGTTCCCCGTTACACTTCATTACAATTGCGACTGCCTATGCAGAGGTACCCAAACACACCCTTAGACGCTTAAAGGCACCAACACTTCACCGCTTCATTTCGAAATATCTCACTGCTTTTTTAACTCTTTGTGGTTTCTTCTTGTAGTAAAAAATGCAAATGGTTCACTGGTCGAAGGTCACACTTGCAGGAATAATGTAGAAGATTTGAACCTTGAGCAATTTCACATTTGTAGGCAGTGTCATTCACTAAAAGTTTTCAAAGCTACTATAATGTTGGAAAAACTAGTTGTTCACGTGTGTCACATCCTATGATTTTAACTCTACAAACTCCACGAGTGCCATTATTACTCCAACATTTGTGGCCCATCGCGAGGCGACGTTCAGAAGTTCATGCCATTGTGTAGAGGACATTCCGGGCAAACTTTCCCAATGCTTGAAATTCTATTCCATATACTTCTGATGTGTTTAAAGGTCTTTGAGGTTTGAAAGAAAATCATGAATTGTATCCACGTTTGAATTCTTTTTTAGAAACTCCTTGACAGCGCTAGATTTTTAAACGAAATATTTTTGATATTATTGGAACCACCTGATTTCTTGGTGGAACATCTTGAAGAAACCACCCATGGCGCTTCTTTGTATACCTTGCTCGCATCCAGCATCCACAACCTCACGTAAGCCACGTTTTAATGCCACCAATTCTACATATGCGCTAAACTTTTTTTGAAAATTCTCATCAATGTACAAATGCCACTTATTTCAGATAAAGAGTCTTGTTTTGTCAAATCAGGTTTATATATGCAATTTCTACTCACTAACCATCTATGATTTGCAGACGTGTGCTTTGCAGAGGTTAACTAGCACTTGGTATCAAAGCGCAAGGGTGTTCGAGACGCAGCCTACAACTATACTCCAATCACACAACTTGGTATAAATCAAGCACATCTGCGTCGTCCTGAAATTCACTCACCGTGCACCAATGACAATGCATGGAGCAATTGTACCCAACTATGAGTAGTGGTAACTATCTAAGACATTGGTGATGGATGGATAAATCATGCAGACTAGGACACCCTTTACATAGTTGCTATAACATGTGTGACAATTTGTGCAAAGAATGGCACCAGAGCAAGCGTCGATACCCAGCGCTTAAACAAACCCACCAAGCTTAGCAAAGGCCTCCCTGTCTTCTCAATACGTTAGGATGGCATTTGGAGTGGCAACGGGAGGCACAAGCTAGCAATTACGAATGAATGAGGACATTCTTTAAAATAAATTAGCGCTCCGGGGCCTCCAAGTTTTACAACAACTTAAGTTACCAAGGAAGGATAGCTCAAACTCAAATGTGTAGGAAGTAGTTCTGAAAAAAAGACATGTCCAACTCGTCAGTGAACCTCAAACATGTCCGTCATTCTCTATAATATTTTCGAGTGAAAACAACATCGGTGAATAATTGTGTAGGTTTTGCTCTATTCGTAACATGAACATAGAAGGATATGAAAACTAGGGCAGAACTCATTAGTATCCACTTTTTACCAATGTATTGCGTACCACAATCTACGGCGCACAATAATGCACGTGCTCACATATTCAAGAAACACAACACATGTCAACACACCATGAAAAGCATTAACGATGCCCTAGTGTCAGCGTAATGGCTTGTTCATTGACAAAGGGAATGGAAACATGTTACTTCAACTTTGCTAATAATGGAATGCTGTTGCGTGAAAAGAAAAGCACGAGCATGATGCATCATGAATCACGGCTTATGGTAGTTTGCTTCCATTCCTCATCTAGATTTGAGGGTGGTTAAAAAATCTAGTACTTTGTAAGGTAGCTTGCCACGCCTTCCTTTAGAAGGGCATTAAAGGTGCCCACATATAAAGAAAGCCTAAAATCCTAGGAAGTATTTATTGTCTTGGGCTTCAATGCTCAATAAGGAAATCCGAGCGTTAAACTTGAGGAGTGGTCTATTTCCGTTTGCAGCCACCAGACTGCTGGAATCTCCCTTGTGATTGGGGAAATCAAACCCATCAATGATCAACGAAACAAGTTGCTAATCATAAGCCTCGTTGGCCATGAATGTGGTTGTCCACAATCGACGACACCGAGGCCTACATTATGTGATGTTTCGGGAACATTAGTGGGTTCCAACATTACCGTGAGCACATATCCGTGCTTTCTTACGAATGCATGTGGCAGTCGAGCATTGAAACATGGTTCAAAGACATATTCCTTCTTCATGCTGCTTGATCATGCATCCTTTTCTCTTATGCATGGTGTCCGTGGTGTTTTTACACCACATTCATAATTATAGTCTGATTGATATGCCTTCCTGGTCGTTGATGTGGTTCCTCCTATATTAGAAATAACGAATCCCTATGTTATGAAAATTATCTCACAATCATAATTGATGTTTTGGAAGCTCCATAACCACCATCCTCATGCTTTTTTTGCCAATCCATGTTGTAACACAGCATCGAGACAGGGCATGCATGTAGGTTCCAATACTAATAATATGCGTCATCTTTATCGGGGCATGGGTATCCATCATACTTTTTTGTTGTTCATTGGGCAAATTAGGAGTGTAATATGTGCTTGAGTGGTGTTTCACCCATAGAGCCCTGCGTGTACATACAAAGGGACGCATATGCAACATTCATTTAAAAGAATCTGAATCTATATGAAAAGAACTAATACAGTAAAAATAGTATTCTTTTATTAAATAAATCAGGGCAAACGAAGTGCTTTGATATACATTCCTTACAAGTGATCGAAAAGTTGCTAGCTAAGTGATGACAAGGCTTATGATGTGATATATCCATGAAATAGGTTAAGCCTTGTAGACGTCCACTATGCATGTTGTAGATTGTTTCATTGGAAGTATTAGTTCCTTAAACTTCGTACTAATTTCTTGTGAAATGCGACGAATACTCTTAAACCAACAAAGCGGTCAAATATCTCATATATACAAGAGACGATGTAGGAACATAATGAGATATTTTTAAATTATAAACATTTATTGAGTTAATTAAGTCATTTATGCATGGTTTAAAGAAAGTTCCAACATCCATACCGGGTTTCTTGCAAAAGGCAACCTCTTTCAAAGGTAGTGGGAAGGTCGCAAGCTCATGAAGTGTCTTGTCTGAAAAAAGGGGTCGAAATATGAAAGTATAATCTAGTTAAATTAATTTTTGAATTAAAAAAAATCATGGTAGGATAAGTAGCAAGAAATTAGGACATGCAATCCCAATGGATAAGACCTAATTAAAAGGTACGTCCTTGAGGTGGTTTCAATGAAACCCAAAAAAAATCCTTAACGAATGAATTTCTCAATCTAGGCGGAATTACGGTCCTTTTTAAAATCATGACTGCTGTCCATAGTCCAGAGAAGACCAAAATTGCCAGGTGCAGCCCCTAGGTTTGCTTTTTGTTAATGTTCCTTTCGTCTCAACCGGTTCTACAAGCCAAACGTTTAATTGATGTCATCTGGTCGGGTGCATATTTGCGGTGCGAGGTTACTCCTCAGACAGTACCGTCCGCTTGCGTGCTGCGACGCATCGAGACGACGTGGCTGGCTTGGGCTGGCCGTGGTGCATCTCTCAGACCCTGCGCGCACCATAGCGACCTGCTGTTCGTCACTGTCTCCACTTGGCAACTTGCCGCGCCTAGCGCCGTCTGCCGCTGTTGGGTGCTGTGTACTCGTGCGCCGACTTCGCCGAGCGAGCGAGCCATCGTGTGACCAGGAGGAGAGTCAGCGCGCTCGGCACCTGGGCGCGGCGGCATTTCCCTGTCACAGCGAAACCCACTGCTGCGGTCGCAGTTGCCGGCGAGGGTGACGGCGGTGATGGCTTCTGCGGCACATCTACTTTCGCGTGTGCACTGCGGAGCACTGCAGTTGTCGGCCAGGTGAGAAGAGACCCTCTATTGTCTCCCTGGCTCGCGGACTGGTTTTTGGCTCAAGCACGTCTCCGCCCTCCACTGTCAGCCGAGGGATGGAGATGCGGAGCGAACTGTGCAAACACGACGCCTGACGGCAGCAGCAGCATAAGATGCAAGGCTCGCAGGACACAGGCATCGTTGATCCCACGGCAGCGTGGTTGTAGTGACGTGGCATCATCACCCGTCACCATGATCCCAAGCGCACCATGACCGCGTGGCGCGGACATGTGGTTTTGTGCTGCAGCAGGTCGTTGCGGTCCCAGAGCAGCAGGCTGCTCGGCCGTTCCAGCTCTCCTGCTCGAAAGCTGCACTGCAGACAGCCAGCAGGAGAAGCAGCGGGAATGCGTCGCCGCTGGTGCCTTCACCATGCATGGCTGGTGCACGTGCGAGGCGCATAGCCCGTGCGCGGCAGCCATGCTGCGGGAGAGCAGCATGGCTGCTCCTCCGCTTTTCACCGCTGCCAATTCAGCCACCCTGCTTTGGCCTCTGCTCTGGCTTCTCCTCTGGCCATTGGTTTGGCTCACTCCTGCACCCACTGCCTTGCCTGTAGCTGTGATCACCGATCTGGTCCACTGCTTTGGCCACTTCTGCGCCTGCTGCGTTGACCACGTCTTTGACTACTGCTTTGGCGACTCCAATTACCTATTCGGATCGTTTTGGTTTCCGATGTGGCTACTGGATTGCTCAAGTGCATTGGCTACTGCTGTGGCAACGGCGTTGACGTGGCGGCATTGACTGGACCTAGCGCGTAGGAAAGGTGAGGCGCAGTGGTCAGAGCTTGAGGTGGGTGGGCTGCTGGTCGTGGTTGCGCTTGGATTCGTCGCCGTTGCAACGTGCTGGCGCTGTCCGTTGGCGGAAATCGAACACGTCCAGTGGAACAGAAGTTGTGGCAAACTGGCAGGGGAAAAACCAAACCCTGCAATCTCATCAAATCTCGCCCTCTCCTTGTAGGCTGCAGTGAGGAAGGAAGCTGCAGAGTGTGGCAGCTGTCGGCGTGTGGCTACCTGTGAGGCAAGCATTACTTCACGTGCATGCTGCAATCAAAGTAGTGCGCTCCTTTCCGACAAGTGGATCGCACACTGTGATCATTCTTTGGGGATTGTCTGCTTGCTCATGGGGAACTACCAGCTACCCCCGTCACTGGTGCAAGGGAAGCCATGGGCAGGAGCACTTGGGGGGAAGGGGGAGATGCATGGGCTTCATTCCTTGGGACCATGCGGAGTCACAGGCCTTGCGCTGATTGCGTTTTTGGATGCCTCTTCGCCGCTGCCTGGCCAGATTTCTGTGTGTGGAAGCTGCTGCGTTGTAGTGTGTGTGTGTGTGGGGGAGGGGGGGGTGCGTGCGTGCGTACCTCTCTCTTCACATGCGACGATCAAGCCCGTTCTGTTTCTCCCGTAACCAGATGTTTTGCATTCTGCTCTTCCCTTTCGTGACGGCATTTGGCAAGTGAGCTATGTGATTCCTGCAGTTGGGTGTTGAGTGCTGCTTTCGCTGTTTGAGCTTCACGCCGAGTTCGATGGCAGGCAGTGGTGTGGGCCTTCTCGCGTGTGCAGCGGCCATGGGGCATCGTCTTTCCAGCTCGGTTGTGCGCGGTTCCGTTGTCTGTTCTCTGTTTGACTCGCCAGTCACCCACGTTTGCGTTTCACGCGGACTGATCATCCTCTGTCTTGCGACTGGAGGTGAATTCAAATCCAAGGCACCCCTGTGTCGGACATGTGCGGTGGTGCAACCGCAGATGGCAGACAGAGTCACACCAGCGGCTGCATGGGCAAGGACTCCGGTGTGAGGTCCAAGGCACCCCACTGCACAGGGCAGCACAGCGGCAAAGAAGCAGCAGCAGCAGCAGATCTGCTGCGGCGCAGCAGCGTCATCATCACACGGTTGTGGCTGCAAGCGGGCAGCAAGGGTTGGGCGCCATGGTGCCAGACAGCGAGGCGTACAAAAGGCTGGTGCAGGAGTGGCAAGATGGCAACGTCACAGATGCAGCCAAAGCCACTCCCATTACGTCTGCCCTTCCATCCTCCAAGTACCCCCCCCCCCCCCTCTCCGCCTCTCCATTTGCCACTTGTTCTTTCACATTTTGCAATTTGTGGATGGTGTTTGGGAGGGTGATGGGTAGTGAGTGTGACAAATTCCGTTGAAGATTGATCAGTCCACTGTTGTTCTCCAGCATGTCTGTTGACAGGGTTTGGGGACTATGGTAGCATTGTCGAGCCGCCTCCATACTCCTGTGTCTCTTTCTTTTCCTAGAAATGTTGCATCCAGCTAGCTCATGCCTTCAATCTCACCGCTATTCAGCTCAGTCGTCCCCCCCCTCCCCCCTCTCCCCCCTCCTGCTGCCCGCCCTCTTTCGCGCAAACTCACTCCTTCTGTACCCCCCCCTCTCAAGCTCGCTCTCTCCCACCCCGACTCCCCTCTCAGTCTCTTTCCCCCAATCTCCCTGTTTCCCTCTCCCTCTCCCTATCCCTCTCTCCCCTACTTTCTCTCCCTGTCCCTCTCCCTCTTTCTTCCTCTCCCTCCCTTTCTCTATCCCTCTCTTTCTGCCTCTACATCGCCCTCTACATTTCCCTCTCTCCTTTCCGTCCTCGTCCCACTGTCTCCCTCTGTGTCTCCTTCTCCCTGTCCGTCTGCCTCTCCCTCTCTCCCCCACTCTCTCCCTTGCCCTCCCTCCCTCCCTCCCTCCCTCCCTGCCTCCCCCCTGCCTCCCCCCTGCCCCCCCCCTCCCTCCCTCTTCCTCCCTCCA
>SZWC01017783.1:0-17546 GCA_023375785.1 Penium margaritaceum | reverse complement strand
ACTCCCACCCTACGTAATCGTTGTCTCCTGTGAAAGGAGGTGCAAGGGCGTGCAAACACATATAAGGGTGTGTTGGGGTTAGCGTCGGGGTTTGTGAGGGCGTGAGATGCCGAGTATAGGAGTCTTTGGGTGTAAGGTTGTGTAAGGCCAAGGGCATTCCTAGGGTTGTCTGTACAAGGAAGAAAACAGGATGTTGGATTCGTTGACTATGCGCGTCTCTTCTTATTTGCAGGCGCAGGAGTTTGGCCTCATCGATGGTGTGCTTCAAACGGAGTACTAGTCTTCCTCACGACCGCGCACCTGCCACCTCAGTGCCTTTCACAGGCCAGACGAAAAGTCTTGTTTTCTGGTCAAATTGGTCTATGGTGAATTACATCGTAGAAGTAGTGCAGAAAACTAAAACTTGCAATTGCCATAAATCTGTCCCATGTGAGGTGCCCGAACACCCTCTTCCCCTGGTTCCCATTCCACTCTCATCATGCAATCATTCACAACCCAAAATACCAATCCGAGCACCTTCTGACTACATTGAAGTGTGATGACCAAACAATTTTGGAGGCATCCTCAAATTCTGATTGCCCTACACTTTACAGGGGCTACCACAGTCCACTGGACCAGCATCTGACCTGCATTCATTATGTCTTCCTAGGGTACGTAATGCATGTTCTGTGCAGGATCGGTGTACACGCTGGCATGACTTCATGCGAGCACCAAGCATTGTGTCTCCGAAGCTTAACATGTCGCTCGTTTACATTGTACACAGTGCATTGAGATTGAGAAATCTGGTTCTTTTGAGGAAATAGCACCATTTTTGAAGGATTAAAAATGCTGACTGCAATGACGTAGACATATAAGCAATCTGATTGCATCACATCTGTAGGGGAAAGAAGTACCTCCTCTTTTGCGCACTGAGGAGGCGATTCATTTCAAACTACCACTAAATGTACGACGCACGGCAGAGGGCAGGAGGGAGTGGGAGAATGAGAGACGCCATGGATATGTTGCAAAGCTCGCTCAGAGAAGTTCGAACAACGCAAGGAACGAGGTGTTGGGCGGAGCATGGGCTTAAGTTACGCGTGAAGCGAGCCCCGGCTGATGCACCAAGCACGAGGTGCGACCGCCGCCATCCCTGGGGTTGGTCCGGACCTCCTAGATAAATCTGAAAGTGATTGCCACCAAAAAAATCCAGCAGCATGACCTCCAGCGATCAGCAATCAGCAACCAGCAACCAACAACCAGCAACCAGCAACCAGCAACCAACAACTGATTAAAACAACCAACAACTAACAAACAGGCAACATCCACATCATCTGTATGTGAACATGCCACCAACGTGAGCTTTATGCAATTGCATTCCGTATCAACGATTTTCAAAGAAGTGTTGGCTGGCTCATTGGTAAAAGCCCAACGTTATTCAAATGCCAGAGGCAGCAAGATTGGAGCGGGTGAGAACTCCGTAGAACTTGAGCGTGCCATTCCTTCAGGGCGCCACTTGGTTTTCAAGGTAGCCAAGTCGATTTACTCTCGTGACCAGTGGACTATAATTTGCGTATTGGTACGTCAGCACTTGAACTCCAACACTAACACCCCCTTGGCTTGCAGACGAGGAACCACACAGACCACAGAAGACAACATGGGATGCACATGGAGAGAGAAAGGTGTACGATGCAGAGCTGAGGCTCATTAAGGTGCAGAGGGTGCATGTGTCAGACCAACTGCATGCACAACGAGCTTGCACTCAGTGCCTTGGACAGGAAGCGAGGACGCTGAGATCATGTGTCCACCCAGACAACCTTCACGACCCCAGCAACGATGCATTCACGAACAAAGTGGTGCTCGAGTTTTACGGTGCTGTACGGAGTTGTACACAATGTATAGAGTTGTACGTAGTATGGAGTTTTTCTGTGTTGTACATAGTTGTTTGGAGTAGTACGGAATGTTGATATGTTTGGTGCGTGAGTGATGCATGCTATGATTTTCATCAATGACCTTCGTGCTTTGGTTGTCGCAGCGTAGAGTGATGCAACGAATGGACGCGCGTAGCTGCTGCAAGAGGCGGCATAACCGGAAACTTTTACACGTACCTGAGCCAAGAGCGACGTTCTCCGCTTCACTGGAGCTTCTTGCAACACAGCCCTGTTTCCCACTCTTCTAAGATATAGAACTGCCTTTAACCAAACAGACATATCTTGAAGGACTGCAAGCATCACTTTCATGAGTCCAGTCGCCATAGATGTGGCCATTGACAACTACGGAGGACTGTGCTCTGTAGCACAGTCCGATACACGCTGTCAAGAGTGCACGAAGCGTAGCCTCAAGATGATGCTGCCATGGGCACTGAGAGAACTGTGCCAAGTAGTTGACGACAAATGCAGTGTCTGCGTGCGTCGTCGTAGCAAGATACATCAAAGAGCCGATGGCTCACAAAAAGCAGTGGAGCAAAGCGCCCACCAAGAGTGCAAATGTAGGCAACCTGATGTACATGGGGTGAGCGGTTTGGATGATCCCGCTCGAGCTCCATGCCAAGGAACACTTAGGCGCGGCCAAGGTCCTTCTTCTTGTAGACAGACTGTAAAGGAGGCTTTACATTCTGAACAACAGAAGGACTCAAACAGGCAATGAGCAAGTCACCAACATAGGCCAGGAGGACAACAAGGAGAGACGACGGAGGACCGGGGAATAATGCAGGGTCAATTGTACTTCAACGGTACCCACCTCTCTCAATATTACTAGTGATCTCCATGTTCTAGTAGCAAGAAGAGTACTTCAGTCTGTACAAGGCATTGCAAAGGTGCCAGACCTCGTTGGTGCCATCGCTGAAGCCTTATGGCTGTACCATGTTGATTTGCTCATCTAAAGTGCCATGCAGAAAGCAATTGTTCATTTCCATGTGCTTGAATTCCCAGTCATGGGAGGGCACAAGCAGTGGTGTAACGCAAAAGGGTGCAAACATCTCATCAAATTCGACACCAGGGATTTATGAGAAACCATTAGTTGTGAGAAGTGCCTTGTAACAATCAACAGCACCACTGGGCTTCAACTTGCACTGAAATACCCAATGCGTAGGGACGGATGCGTGGAGGCGCAAGCACGGGTACGTAGGTGCGGATGCACAGGCGCAAAGGCGCAAGTGCGTTGGAACAGGCGCGAAGATGCAGGCACGGAGATGCAGGCATGGAGGCACAGGCGCGGAAGTGCAGACGAGGAGGCTCAGGCACGGAGACATAGGCGCGGAGGCGTAGGCATGGACGTGCATGTACGGACGTGCAGGCACGGAGGCGCATGCTGCAGGTACAGGCTGGCAGCGTAGGTGCGAAGGCACATGCACGGAGGGACAGGCATGGAGGGACAGGCTCGAAGGCGGAGGTGCGGAGGCAGAGGCAAGGACGCGGAGGCGTGGAGGTGGAGGCACGGAGGTGCACGTGAGGAGGCGTGGACAAGGAAGCGCAGGCAAGGAGGTGCAGGCACGGAGGTGTAGGGGCCGAGGTGCAGGGGCGGAGGCGCAGGTGTGGAGGCGCAGGCGGGGAGGCATAGGCGCACAGGAACAAGCGCAGAGGCATAGCACAAAGGCGCAGCACTGAGGCGCTGGCACAAAGGCGCAGGTGCGCAGTCGCATGCATAGAGGCGCAGACATGGAGGCGCAGGTGCGAAGGCACAGGGGGGAAGGCGCATGCACAGAGGCACAAGTTGGAGGTGCAGGAGCAGAGGCAGAAGTGTGGAGGTGCAGGCGCGGAGGCACAGGAGCGAAGGCACAGGCATAGAGGTGCAGATGCGCAGGCACAACCGCGGAGGCACGGGCGCGGAGGCGCGGGCGCGGAGGCGCAGGCGCAGAGGCGCAGGCACGGAGGCGCAGGCGCAGAGGTGCAGGCGCGGAGGCATAAGCACGGAGGCAAAGGTGCGGAGGCGCAGGCGTGGAGGCGCAGGCTGGAGATGTAGGCTAGAGGCACAGGCGTGAAGGCGCGGGGGCAGAGGGGCAGGCGCGGAGGCACACGCATGGAGGTGCAGGCGCGGAGGCGTAGGCGTGGAGGCCCAGGCACGGAGCCACAGGCACGGAGGCGTAGGCGTGGAAGTGCAGGTACGCAGGCACAAGCACAGAGGCGTACGTGCGGAGGTGCAGGCGCTTAGGCGCAGGTGCTGAGGCGCAGGCGAGGAGGTGTAGGCAGGGAAGTACTGGCTCGGAGGCTCAAGTGCTTAGGCGCAGGCGCTTGGGCCGGGCGCGGAGGTGCAGGCGCTAAGGTGCATGCACACAGGCACATGCACGGAGGCACAGGCATAGGCGGAGGTGCAGAGGCGAAGGCACAGGCACGGTCCAGAGATGTAGGCGCAAAGGAGCAGGCATAGAGGCGTAGGCATAGAGGCGCATGTGCGGACACGCAGGTGCGGAGGTGCAGGCATGGAGGCACAGGTACGGAGGTACAGGCGGGCAGGTGCAAGCACGGAGGCGCAGGCATGGAGGCACAGGCGTGGAGGTGCGGGCGCAGAGGCGCAGGTGCGGAGGCGCAGGCATAGAGGCGTAGGCACGGAGGCACAGGTATGAAGGCATATGCGCTTAGGCGGAGGCGCTTAGGCAGAGGCACTGAGGCACATGCGCGGAGGTCAAGGCGCGCAGGCGTAGGCGCGGAGGCCATGGCGCGGAGGCGCAGACACGAAGGCGCAGGCGCGGAGGCGCAAGTGCGCAGGCATAGTAGTGGAGGCGCATGCATGGAGGCGCAGGCACGGAGGTGTAGGTGTGGTGGCACAGGCGCGGAGGTGTAGGTGTAGAGACACAGGCAGAGAGGGGCAGGTGTGGAGGTCCAGACACAGAGCCACAGGTACGGAGGCCTAGGCGTGGAGCTGGAGGTGCAGGCGCTTGGGCGCAGGCGCTGAGGCGCAGGCACGAAGGCGCAGGCGTGTAGGCATAGGTGCGGAGGCACAGGTACGGAGGCACAGGCGCGGAGGCGCACGTGTGGAGGTGAAGGCATGGAGGTGTAGGTGCGAAGGCAGAGGTGCAGAGGCATAGGCGGGGAGTCGGAGAAGGGAAGGCGGAGGCGTGGAGGTGGACGCGTGGAGGCAAAGGCACGGATGCGCAGGTGCGGAGGCACAGGCAAAGAGGCACAAGCGCGGAGGCACAGGCGCGGAGGCATAAGAGCGGAGGCGCAGGCACGGAGGCACAGGAGCGGAGGTGCAGGTGCGGGAGCGCATGCGTCGAGGTGCACATGTGGGGGCACAGGTGCCGAGGTGTAGGCAAGGAGGCGCAAGCATGAAAATGTAGGCGCGGAGGCACATGCATGGATGTGCATGCACGGATGTGTAGGCAAGGAGGCACAGGCTGAAGGTACGGGCACGAAGCTTAGGTGCAAAGGCGCAGGCACGGAGGGGAAGGCACAAAGGGGCATGCACAAAGGTGGAGGTGCGGAGGCAAAGGTGCGGAGGCGGAGTCGCAGATGTGGAGGCATGGAGGTGCAGGCGAGGAGGCGCAAAGGAGGAGGCATAGGTGAGAAGGCACAGGCGCGGAGGCAAGGGTGGAAGTGCAGGGGCCTAGGTGTAGTTGGGGAGGCGCAAGCCTGGAGGCATAGGCACGGAGGCGAAGTATGGAGGCGTAGGCGGGAAGGCTTAGGCAGGTAGGCGCAGGCGCGGAGGCGCAGGCACGGAGGAGAAGCACGGAGGCGAAGCACAGAGGCATAGGCGCGGAGGCGCAGGCGTGGAGTCGCAAGTGTGGAGGCACAGGTGCAGAGGTATAGGGACAGAGGCGAAGGCGCTGAGGCAGAGGCCGGAGGCACAAGATCGGAGGCGTAAACATGGAGGCGCAGGTGCGGAGGCTGAGGCGTAGGCATGAAGGCACAAGCACGGAGGCACTGGGGCGGAGGCGCAGGGGCCGAGGTGGAGGGGCGGAGGAGCGGGTGCGGAGGTACAAGGGGGAGGCATAGGCGAAGATGCGCAAGCGCGGAGGCGTAGGACAGAGGTGCAGCACGGAGGCGCTAGCGCAAAGGCGTAGGTGTGGAGTCGCAGGCACAAAGGTACAGGTACGAGGGCACAGGTACGAGGGCACAGGTGCGGAGGCACAGGGGTAGAGGCGCAGGTACCCAAACACAAGCGGGAGGCACAGGCATGGAGGTGCAGGCACGTAGGTGCAGGTGCGGAGGTGCAGGCGCAGGCAAGGAGGCGTGGGCATGGAAATGCAGGCGGGGAGGCGTAAGCATTAAAGGTGCGGAGGCATAGGCGTAGAGGCACAGGCGCGCAGGCACAAGCACGGAGGTGCAGGAGTGGAGACACAGGTGCGGAGGCTCAGGCAAAGAGGCGCAGGCGTGGAGGCAAAGGTCTGGAGACACTGGCACAGATGCGCGGGCTGGAGGCACAGGTGTGGAGGCTCAACCGCGAAGGGGCAGGAACGAAGGCGGAGGTGCAAAGGTGTAGGCACTGAGGCACAGACGTGGAGGCCAAGGCACGGAGGCACAGGCATAGAGGTGCAGGTGCGGAGGCGGAGGTACGCAGGCACAGGCACGGAGGCGCAGGCGAGGAGGCACAGGTGCTGAGGCGCAGGCGTGGAGGCGCAGGCGGGGAGGCACAGGCACGGAGGTGCAGGCGCGGAGACGCAAGCGCTTAGACGCAGGCACTTGGGCCAGGTGCAGAGGTGCAGGTGCAAAGGCACACATGTAGAGGCGCAAGCGCAGAGGCGTAGGCACATGCGTAGGCGCGGAGGCGCAGACACAGGCACGGGCCGGAGGTGCAGGCGCAATGGTGCAAGTGTGGAGGCGGAGGTATGGAGGCGCTGGGACAGAGGCACATGAGTGGAGGTGTAGGCACGGAGATGTAGGCGCCAAGGCACAGGTGGGGAGGCGCAAGTGTAGAGGCACAGGCGCGGAGGTACATGCGTGTAGGTTCGAGCGCAAAGGTGCAGGCAAAGAGACACAGGCACAGAGGCGAAGGTACGGAGGCACTGGTGCTTCGGCGGAGGCATAGGCGCAGGCACTGAGGCACATGCGCGGAGGTGAAGGTGCGCAAGCGCAAGTGCAGAGGCTCAGGCGCAAAGGTGCAGGCACGGAGGTACAGGCGCGGAGGTGCAAGAATGTAGGTGTAAGAGCGGAGGCACAGGTGTGGAGGCCCAGGCACATAGGTGTAGGCACAGAGGCGTATGTTCAGAGGTGCAGGTGCCGAGGCACATGTACAGAGGGACAGGTGTGGAGGTGCAGGCGCAGAGGCCCAGGCACGGAGGCATAGGTATGGAGGCGCAGTCGCAAAGCAAGAGGCGTGGAGGCGTAGGCGCTTGGGCGCAGGCGCTGAGGCATAGGCACAGAGGTACAGCCGTAGAGGTGTAGGCACGGAGGCGCAGGCTCGGAGGCATAGGTGCGGAGGGGCAAGTGCGGAGGCATAGGTGCGGAGTTGCAGGTGCAAAGACGAAGGTGTGGAGGTGTGGGCGTGGAGACGTAGGTGCGGAGGCGTGGGCGGGGAAGCGGAGAAGGGAAGGCAGAGGCGCGGAGGCGGATGCGTGAAGGAGAAGGTACAGATGTGCAGGTGCGGAGGCGTCGGCACAAAGGCACAAGCGTGGAGGCGCAAGCGCAGAGATGCACACATGACGGTGCAGGCATGGAGGTGCAGGTGTGGAGGTGTAGGCGCGGGGGCGCATGCGTCGAGGTCCACGCGAGGCGGCACAGGTGAGGAGGTGTAGGGAAGGAGGCACGAGTGCAAAGACATCGGTGCAGAGGCATAGTCATGGATGTGCATGCACGGACACGCAGGCAAGGAGGCGCAGGTTGAAGGTGCAGGCTGGAAGCACAGGTGCGAAGGCACAAGCACAGAGGGGAAGGTACGCAGGGGTAGGCACAAAGGTGGAGGTGCGTGGAGGCAAAGGCGCGGAGGCGGAGACGCGGAGGCGGAGGCGCAAAGGTGCAGGCGAGGAGGCAAAGACGAGGAGGCATAGGCAAGGAGGCACAGGCGCAGAGGTAGGGGCGGAGGTGCAGGGGCATAGGCATAAGTGGGGAGGCGCATGTGTGGAGGAGTAGGCGCGAGGCGAAGTACAGAGGTGCAGGCACAGAGGCGCATGCAGGGAGGCGCAGGCGGGGAGGCGCAGGCATGGAGCCACAGTACAGATGCACAACACGGGGGCGTAGGCGCGCAGGCGTAGGTTTGGAGTCACAGGTGCGGAGGTACAGGCATGGAGGCACGCGTGCGGAGGCACAGGGGCGGAGGCAAAGGCACGGAGGTGAAGGCCGGAGGAACAGGACCAGAGGCACAAGTGTGGAGGCGCAGGTGCGGAGGCTCAGGCATAGGCGTGGAGGCACAAGTACGGAGGCGCAGGCATGAAAGCAAAGGTGCAGAGGCGTATGCGCAAAGGCACAAGCATGGAGGCGCAGGCGCGGAGGCGCAGGTACGGAAACGCAAGCGTGGAGACGCAGGCACGGAGGCGCAGGCACGGAGGTGCAGACACGGAGGTGCAGGCAGGGAGGTGTAGCCGCGGAGGCTCAGGCGCGGAGGCACAGGCGAGGAGGCGCAAGTGTGGCGGTGTAGGCGCGGAAGCGCAAGCGTGGAGGAGCAACTGCGGAGGCACAAGCGCAGAGGCAAAGGGGTGGAAGCGCACACTGGAAACACTGGCTGGAGGCGCAAGCGTGGAGGCGCAGGCACGAAAGGGCGGGCGCGGAGGGACAGGCACAGGAACAGAGGTACAGGCGCAGAGGTGCAGGTCAGATATGTAAGAGTGGAGGCGCAAGCACGGAGGCGCAGGTGCAGAGGCGTCGGTGTAGGCGAGGAGGCATAGACGTGGAGGCGTAGGCACGAAGGCGTAGGCGTGGAGACGTAGGCACGGAGGCGCATGCGCGGAGGCATTGGCGTGGAGGTGGAGGCTGAAAGTCGGAGGCGCAGGCGCGGAGGCGTAGGTACAGAGGCGCCTGCACGGAGGGACAGGCATGGAGGTGTAGGCAAGGAGGGGCAGGCGCGGAGGCACAGGCGTGGAGGTGTAGGCGCGGAGGCGCAGTCGCGGAGGTGGAGGCGTGGAGGCACAAGCGCGGAGGCACAGGTGCAGAGATGCAGGTGTAGAGGCACAGGCGCAAAGGCGCAGGCGCGGAGGCCAAGATGCGGAGATGCAGATGCGGAGGCGTGAAGATGCAAGCGCACAGCTGCAAGCGCAGAGGCACAGGCGCGAAGGCACAGGCGCAGAGGCGCAGACCAGGAAGCATGGAGGCTAAGGCACGGAGCCTAGGCACGAATGCACAGGCGCAGAGGGGCATGTGTGAAGGAGCACACGTAGAGGCATAGGCCCGATGGCATAGGCTTGGAGGCACATGCACGGAGAAACAAGCGCGGAGGCACAAGTGCGAAGGCACAGACATGGAGGTGCAGGCGTGGAGCACAGGCCCAAGCGTAGAGGCGCAAGTGCAGAGGTACCGGCATGGAGGCAGAGGTGCGGAGGCTCATGCGTGGAGGCTTGCACAGTACAGGAGTAGAGGCGCAAGAGCGAAGGCGCAGGCGCGGGGGCATAGGCGCGGAGGTGCAGGCGTAGAGGCGTAAGTGTAGAGGCACAGGCACCAAGGTGCAAGCGCAGAGGTGTAGGCATGGAGGCGCAGGAACAGAGGCACAGACGGGTGTTGGGATGTTTGCGTGGTGCATTCGTGACTGTGTTTTTCCCCTCTCTAGTGGTTCACTTCTTCCTTTTGGGCAAATCTGAAATTGAGCGTGAGCTTTCCGGTCGCCTCACGCTATGTGAGCAGGAATTAAGAGAAATTCAGTTTTGCGAAGGGAATTACGTTATTTTGTGTTAGTTTTGTACATAAAATTCACAGGGCTAGTGATGAGCTCTCCAACGCACCAAACCGTGCATGATTTGGCCAAGCATAGCCCAAGTCAGGCTTCTCGGACCGCAGGTCTCACCCACCATAGAAACGCCTAACGCCTCCATGGTGCGCACACGCCGTGGCGCCTTCCTTCATGTGCGAAGTGCCCTTCCCAAGGCGCAGATCCTATTGCACGTGATGGAGGGACCCCCTATACTGTTTCAACGTACCTTGACCACTTCTGGATTGAGTTTGATGATGGGGTGTGATAGGGTTTGAAACCTGTCCGTAGACCTCTTGTGAGAATTTTGACGAAGTTCCTGAGTAACAACTGTAATACTGAGTTTCGGATGCCGAGCCAGGATGTTGGCAAAGTTCCTCAGTAACAACATGTTCTACTAACACCCGGTGGATCATTTGCCGGAACGACTCGGCGGTCCTCCGGGGCAAAAACACCTGATGTTTTTTTATTACTCGTTCCCGTCGATTTTTCACCGGTAGTCGAGTCACGGCTGGCTCCCAGAGCCGCCGTACACACCCCAACTCTGGAAGCTAATACATCCCTTGTTACTTGCCCGATTCCAGTTAAACAACTTCCACCAGATTTCCTACTCTTCAAATTTCAGGGACAACAATCCATTCTTGGTTTGGAGCAATCCTTAAACCCCTGGATCTAACTACGAGGATTTTCCTCTCTCTGGTGGCTCGTTAGCGCATCTCAGTGCCGCAGTTGGGCATGCGGAGGGGCAATTCTTTTCAACAGCGGGAAGGCACAAGCACAGAGGTGCACGTGTAGAGGCACAGGTACGGATGCATAGGGCCGGAGGCACAGGTACAGAGGCATGGGAACATAGTTGCCCGAGAGGAAGTGCCGTTGTGAAGGCGCAGGCATGGAGGCTTAGGCGCAGAGGCGTCAGTGTGGAGGCGAAGGCGCAGAGGCGCCGGCGCGGAGGCTGTGGAGTGGAGGCGCAGGCACAAAGACACAGTCGCACAGTTGCAGGCACAGAGGCGCAGGTGCGGAGGTGCATACAAGGAGGCGAGGTGGGGAGGCACAGGCACGGACATCCAAGGGTGGAGGCATAGGCGCATAGGGATAGGAGCGGAGGCACAGGCGAGGAGGTTCAGGCAAGGAGGCACAAGCACGGTGGTGCAAGAGAGGAGGTACAGGCGCGGAGGCAGAGGCGAAGAGGCGCAGGCACAAAAGCGCAGGTGCAGAGGCGCAAGCGCAGAGGCACAAGTATGAAGGTGCACATGCAAATGCACAGGCATGGAGGCGCAAGCATAGACGCGCAGGCACGGATGCACAAACACGGATGCCAAGGCGTGGATATGCATGCACGAATGTGCAGGCGTGGAGGCACATGCACAGAAGCGATGGCGCGGAGTTGGAGGCACAGAGGCACATGCACGGAGGCGCAGGTGCAGGATGTAGATGTAGAGGCACAGGTGCAGAGGCGTAGGCACAGAGGCGCAAGTGTGGAGGCATAGGGAGGGAAGCGCAGGTGCGGAGGCGCAGACGCGGAGGTGCAGGCTTGGAGGCATAGGCGCAGAGGCGCAGGTGCGGTGGCGCACGCTCGGAGGTGCAGGCGTGGAGGCATAGGCGCAGAGGCTCAGGTGCGGAGGCTCTGGCGTAGAGGCTGAGGCGTGGAATCGAAGGCACGAAGGAGCAGGCGTGAAGGTGAAGGCGTGGAGGTTCAAGTACGGAGGCGCAAAGATGGAAGCGCAGGCGTGGAGGCACAGGTGCAAGCATGGAGGCATGCAGGCGCAGGCGCAAAAGTGCAAGCACTGCAGCAGAGGTGCGGAGGAGCAGGCGTAGAGGTGCAAGTGTTGAGGAGCAGGCACTATGGTGCAGGCGCGGATGCGCAAGAACAAAGTCGTAGACGTGAAGTAGCAGGGACACAGGCGCAGGTGCACGTATGGAGGCGAGGTGGCGAGAAGAAGGCACAAATTCCCAAGCCCGAGGCGCAGGCGTGGAGGCGCATGCATAGAGGTGCAGGCATGGAGGCGTAGGCACGGAGGCGCAGCCGCAGATGCGCAGTCGCTGAGGTGCAAGTGCGGGGTCACAGGCATGGAGATGCAGGCACGGAGACCAGGTGCGTAGGCGCAGGCGCGCAAGCACAGGCGCGAAGTTACAGACACAAAGGCAAAGTCTCCAAGGCGCATATGAGTAGGCACAGGCACACTGGTGCAAGCACGGAGGCGTAGGTGCGGAAACGCAGGCAGGAGGTGCATTCGCGGAGGTGCAGGCATGAAGGTGCAAGTGCACGGTCCTAGGCGTGGAGGCGCAGGTGTGGAGGCGCATGCATGGAGGTGAGGGACGGAGGGACCGGCACGGACGCCCAAGGGGAGAGGTGCAGGTGCTGAGGGGCAGGAGCGGAGGCGGAGAAACGAAGGCGCAGGTGCAGAGTCATAGGCTCAGAGGCACATGCAAGGGGGCACAGGCACGGAGGTGCAGGCGTAGGCGCAAAGGGTCAGATGCGGAGACGCAGGCGTGCATGCGCAGGCGTGGAGGCGTAGGAACGGAGGATTAGACGGAGAGGCTCATGCGTCGAGGTGCAGGCTTGAAGAGGCATTTGCGGAGGCACATGCGTAGAAGCGTAAGCACTAATGCGCATTCGCAGAGGCACAAGTGCGGAGGCATAGACATGGATGCGCAGGCATGGAGGCACAGGCACAAGTATCGAGGCACAGGTGCAGAGGCACAGGCACGGATGCACAGGTGCAGAGGTGCAGGCGTGGAGGGGCAGTCCCCGAGATACATGCTTGGTGGTGCAGGTGCGGAGGCATAGGCGTGAAGGCGCAAGTGTAGAGGCACAAGCGCGGAGGTACAAGCGCGGAGGCACAAGCACAAAGGTATAGGCGCAGAGTAGCAGTCACGGAGGTGCAGGTGTGGAGTCGTATGCATGGAGGCGAGGGATGGAGGCAAAGCCACTGAGGCTCAAGGCCGGAGGCGCAGGTGAGGAGGAACAAGAGTGCAGGCGCATGCAACGAGGTACATACATGGAGGCGCAGGCACAGAGGAGCAGGTACAGATGCACAGTCGCGAAGGCACAGGTTCTGGGGCATAGGCACAGAGATACAGGCATGGAGGGACAGGCACGGAGGCGCAAGCGTGGAGGTGCAAGCGCAGAGGCGCAGGCATGGAGGCACAGGCGTAGAGGCGTAGGCGCAGAGGCACAAGCGCAGAGGCGCATGCACGGAGGCACAAGCATGGAGGCACAGGCCCGGAGGCGAAGTCGTGGAGGCACAGGTATAGAGGCAAAGGCAAAGAGGCAAAGGTGTGAAGATGCAGGCGTAGAGGAGCAGGCGCAAAGGCGCACGCGCGAATGCGTAGGCACAGAGGCGCAAGTGCATAGGCGCAGGGGCAAAGGTGCATGCAGGAGGCATAAGTGCGGAAGCGCAAGCACATAGGCATAGGTGAAAGGCTCAGGCGTGGAGGCACAAGCGCAGAGGCACAGGAACAAAGGTGCAAGTGCGGAAGTGCAGCCGTGGAGGTGCAGGCGTGGAGTCGCAGGCGCGGAGGCTCAGGTGCAGAGGTACTGGCACAGAGGCATAGGTGTAGAGGCGCAGGCACAAAGGTGCATGTGCTGTGGTTTAGGCGCGGAGGCACAGATACGGAGGCACCCACACGGAGGCGCAGGTGGGAAGGCGTGGGCGTGAAGTTACAGGTGTGGAAGCGCAGGGAGGCACATGCATGTAGGCAAGGCGGGGAGGCACAGAAGAGGAGGCACATGTACAAAGGCACAGGCGCACACGCGGAGGCACAGGCACGAAGGCGCAGACCCGTAGGAGTAGGCATGGAGGCATAGGAACGGAGGCGCAGGCGTAAGAGTTGAGGCGCAAGAAAAGGAATAGCCTAGGCAGCATGTTGGGGCAGCAGCGTTGTTGATGCAGCGTGCGGGCTTCCACGCTCGTTGCTTAAGTCAGCTGCCCCCTCAGTCTGCTGCTCTAGAGTCTAAGTCTGGAAGCTCTGGGTTTGTTACTCAGAAACGCGCGCGCCAGTGTTAGCGCCAGAAAGCAGCTGAAAACTGTAAGTGACTGAATAGGAATGAACAATGAACAACAATGGGAGACCCCTCCAAGTTCTAGGCCCCCCCCAGCTCTGTAGAGCTTGTTACTCAGTTCAACAGCCAATCAGAAAATAGCTCAGTTCAGGCTGGCAGGTTTTCTCGGTGAGGCCTGCCAGACAGCCGACAGCCCAAAACCCGGGCGTCGTCCGTNCGAGGAGGCCTGCCGATGGAGCTGAGCGCGTCGCCTGAGAGAGGAGGCTCCAGCGAACTGCGAGAAGTCCTCAGCGTGCGTCGGCTCCACCGGACGACACTCCATCAGCGTCGAGTCTCGCCGTCAGTCATCTGCACGCCGATGTACACAAGCCGGGAGGACACAACAGAGCACAATGAGAGATGTGCAAAAACCAACACTCCCCCATGACTCACAGGCGTAGTGCACATGGGCGGACAGGGACATGGTCAACATCCAGACTCCCCCAGGGCATGCAGAGACGCAGGCAGAGATAAAGAGAGAGCCACTCACGGACGTACACCGACCGAACTCACAGCCTTCTTGAACGAGTCGCGCTTCAGTGCCTTGGTCAGGAAGTCAGCCAACTGCCGTGCTGTCTCAACCCACACAATGCTGATGCTACCGTCATGCAACAATGAACGCACATAGTGATACTCAACGTTGATGTGCTTTGTGCGCGTGTGATGCACGCCGTCATTGTCGGCGATGGCCATGGCACTCTCATTGTCACAGTGCAACGTGATGGATGGGACAGACTGACGCAACTCGGACAACAGACGACGCAACCACACACTCTCACACGCGCCTGATCCAAGAGCCACGTACTCAGCCTCAGCAGTGCTGCGTGCAATGCACCCTTGCTTGCCACTGCGCCAGGACACAGCCGTGCCGCCAATCAGAAAGATCCAGCCTGTGCGACTCTTACCGTCCGAACTGCCGGCCCAGTCGCTGTCAGTGTAGCCCGCTGCGACAACAGACGGTTGACGGCGGAACATGAGCCCACGCCGAGGAGTCGAGACGACATAGCGCAGTACTCGGATCGCGGCCTCGTGGTGGAGGTGACGCGGCTCCTGAGAGAACTGGGCCAGGAGGTTGACGGCGAACGCGATGTCTGGACGCGTCGTCGTCGCCAGGAACATCAGTGACCCGATGACTCGCAGGTACGTGGTCACGTCAACTGGCTCCCCCACAACAGCTGGGTCAGGACTCTTCAGCTTCACCTGGCCATCGGGTGACATGGGTGAGGATGCGCTTGGCACGAGTGGCAGGTCCTCGGCGAAGCGAGTGGACAAGGTCTGCACATAGGCAGCCTGGTGAACGTGTAGGATGCCCTGGGAGCGATCATGCTCAAGCTCCATGCCCAGGAAGACTCGGGCAGAGCCCAGGTCCTTCATCTGGTAGGCGGCGTGCAGCAAGTCCTTGACGCGCTGGATGGCGGCCGTGTCTGGCGACGCAATGAGGAGATCATCGACGTAGACAAGCACAGCGGCGAAGGTCTGACCTCGCGGGCTGATGAACAGTGCGGGGTCAGCAGTGCTGCGCTGGAGGCCGCCACGGAGAAGCGTGCTGCTGATCTCCTGGTTCCAGCACCGAGGTGACTGCTTCAGGCCGTAGAGGGCCTTCCGCAGCCGCCAGACTCTCCCAGTGCCGTCGTCGAAGCCTGGGGGCTGCGTCATGTAGAGCTCCTCACCCTCCAGTGATCCGTGGAGGAATGCGTTGCTCACGTCCATCTGATGCAGCTCCCACCCATGCTGGGCAACCAGGCTGAAGAGCGCGCGACTAGTGGAGAACCGACCGACTGGGGCGAAGATCTGGTCGTAATCGATTCCAGGGACCTGCGCGAACCCCTTTGCTGTAAGGCGGGCCTTGTACTTGTCCAAGGACCCGTCAGGCTTCCACTTGCGCCGAAAGACCCACTTGGCACCGATGGCCTTCCGACCTGGAGNACAGCGGCGAAGGTCTGACCTCGCGGGCTGATGAACAGTGCGGGGTCAGCAGTGCTGCGCTGGAGGCCGCCACGGAGAAGCGTGCTGCTGATCTCCTGGTTCCAGCACCGAGGTGACTGCTTCAGGCCGTAGAGGGCCTTCCGCAGCCGCCAGACTCTCCCAGTGCCGTCGTCGAAGCCTGGGGGCTGCGTCATGTAGAGCTCCTCACCCTCCAGTGATCCGTGGAGGAATGCGTTGCTCACGTCCATCTGATGCAGCTCCCACCCATGCTGGGCAACCAGGCTGAAGAGCGCGCGACTAGTGGAGAACCGACCGACTGGGGCGAAGATCTGGTCGTAATCGATTCCAGGGACCTGCGCGAACCCCTTTGCTGTAAGGCGGGCCTTGTACTTGTCCAAGGACCCGTCAGGCTTCCACTTGCGCCGAAAGACCCACTTGGCACCGATGGCCTTCCGACCTGGAGGAAGGTCGACGAGGTCAAACACATGGTGCTGTCGGATGGCAGCGAGCTCCTCGGCGCAGGCAGCATCCCAATGTGCAGCCTCAGGGGAGGCTCGAGCCTCGCGTAGGGTGGAAGGATCCTCTGGGCGCGCTGTGGACCGGACTGAGAGGGCGTGTGCATCGCGAGCCCCAGGTGGGATGCGGGCGAGTGCAGCCATGACAGCATGCCGATGCTCGTGATGAAGCATGGCGTAGCCCAGTGCAGAACCTGGATGAAGGTCTGCGATGATGGCGGAAGTGGACAGGCCGAGAGCCTTTGTGCCAGGGTCCCCACTCACGACCGTGGGAGTGGAGGAGACACGTGGGGCTACAGGGGGTCGAGGTGCTGCGGGACGCGGAGCGACGGTCTGACCTCTCACTGTCGGACGAGGTCGGAGGCTGCCGCCTGGGCCACGCGTGTAGCGCGGTCGGGCAGATGATGATCCTGAGTCCGACGTGTCGACAGAGGCGGACGGGGCAACTGGTCCGGAGGGGCCAGTGGAAGTGGCAGGCGCTGCTGGTCCGGGGAAGTCAACCGGCCCAGAAGAGCCAGTAGACGCGACAGGCGCTGCTGGCTCGGGGGGGCCAGCGGACGTGACAGGAACTGCCGGCCCGGAGGGGCCAGGTGACGCGACTGAGGCTGCTGGTCCAGAGGGGCCAGCGGACGCGACAGGGACTGCCGGCCCGGAGGGGCCAGGGGACGCGACAGGGGCTACAGGCGAAGAAGGGCCGGTAGGTGCGACAGGCGCTGCTGGTCCGGAGGGACCAACGGACGTGGCCGGGGCTGTCGACTCGGAAGGGCCAGCTGACACGACAGGTGTGGCTGGCCCGGAGGGAACAGCGGACGCGACAGGTGCTGCTGGCCCGGAGGGAACAGCGGACGCGACAGGCGTTGCTGGCCCGGACGGGACAGCGGACGCGACAGGTGCTGCAGGCCATGAAGGGCTAGTGGACGCGACTGGGACCGTTGGCCCGGGGGGGCCAGTGGACGCGACAGGGGCTACCGGCTCAGAGGCACGGGGTGGTGTGTCACCCGGAAGCGACAGGACGGAGGACGGACTCACCACTCCCCCACGCGACGGGAGGGACACGGACGAGCCGGACCGGATGAGGTCGCGGGGAAACAGGTCCTTGAAGAAGAGAGCATCGCGAGACTCGACGATGCAGCGGCGGGACGGGTCCCAGAAGCGCCAGGCCTTGGACTGACGAGACACCCCGAGGAAGGTGCAGGGACGTCCGCGGGGGGCGAGCTTGCTGCCCTGCTGCGGGGCGGGCAGCCACACAACGGCGACGCAGCCCCAGACGCGAGCGGGGCGCAGGTCAGCGCGCCGACCGCACCAGTGCTGGTAGGGCG
>SZWC01017782.1:9169-32971 GCA_023375785.1 Penium margaritaceum | reverse complement strand
TGAGAGAGAGAGAGAGAGAGAGAGAGAGAGAGATAGAGAGAGAGAGAGAGAGAGAGAGAGAGAGAGTGAGGGAAGCCATGGATTGGTTGCAAAGCTCACTTAGAAGTTGGAGAAAAATGAGTGAGGAGTAGTGGGGAGGAGCTTAGGCCGGTAAGCAAGTCCTAGCTCGAGCATCACGCACGAGGTGGGATTGCCGCCACCCTTGGGGTTGAGCCAGACCTCAACAGAAATATAATCTGAGAGTGGCTACTGCTAAACAGATGTCGGCAGCATGACCCTAGCAGGATCAACACCCGGCAACTTGTCATGCAACCAAGACCCACCTGAGCATTCAAAATTCCTCACATCATCCTAAAGTGTATATGGGCATGCTACAGCTGGAAAGAATTCTAAAGTTCAGGTTGGGGCAGTTGCGTTGTTGATGTAGTGTGCAGGCTTCCACGCTCGTTTCTTAGTCTGTTGCCCCCTTAGTCTGGTGCTCTAGAGTCTATGTCTGAGTGCTCTGGGTTTGTTACTGGGAGATGCCCGTCCCAGTGTTAGCGCCAGAAAGCAGCTGGAAACTAGAAGTGACTGATTAAGGAACAAGAAAAAGCAACGATGGGAAACCCCTCCAAATTCTAGCTCCCCCCCCAGCTCTGTAGAGCTTGTTACTCAGTTTCTAAGCCAATCACAAAATAAACTTGTTTTCTGGCAGGCAGGGTTTTCTCGGTGAGCCCTGCCAGACGGCCGACAGCCCAAACCTAGGCGTCATCTGTTTTGCCTGAAAGCTGGACCATACCATAATACACATGCTGCAAACGTAGTCGTGCGGTCAGAATCAGATAGAAAAATAGCAGTGAAGAGTTATGGCTGCCTAAACCTAGGTAGCGTCTACGCTAATCCCCGGTACCAACAGTGTAAAAAAAAATGAAACTTGGATCCTAGGCATGACACAGCGCTACGAATGCAACAGTACATTCAGACACGGCGCTGGACATGTGCAGGCAACATATGCAGCGACAATGCTTGCCGACGGCACGACTGCCGAGGAGGTCTGCCAATGGAGCTGAGGACAAAGGAGGGAGGAGGCTCCAGCAGGACTGCGTGTAGGCCTCAGCGTGCGTCCGCTCCACCGGACGACACTCCATCAGCATTGCATCTTGACGTCAGTCATGTGCACGCCAATGTACATGAGCCTTGAGAATACAACAGACTACAAGTGAGAGATGTGAGACAAAAACGAACACTCCCCCATGACTCACAGGCGCAGTTCACATGGACTGGCAAAGAGCACAGAGACCAAGCGGACAGGGAGAAAGAGAACCTCATAGACGCACACCGACTGCTGTCACAACCTTCTTGAACGAGTTACGCTTTAGTGCCTTGGTCAGAAAATCACCAAGATGCCGTGCTGTCTCAATCCACGCAATGCTGGTGCTGCCTTCATGCAACAAAGAACGCACATAGTGATACTTGACATTGATGTGCTTTGTGTGAGTGCGATGCACATCGTCATTGTCAGCAACGGCCATGGCACTTTCATTGTCACAGTGTAATGTCATGGGTGAAACTGACTGGCGCAACTTAGACTGCAGGCGGCACAGCCACACGCTCTCACAAGCGCCACAACCAAGGGCCACATACTCAGCCTCAGCAGTGCTGCGTGCAATGCCACCTTGCTTGCCGCTGCGCCAGGATACAACCGTTCAGGCCACAAGGAAGATCCAGCCAATACAAATCTTACCGTCTGGATTGTCGGCCCAGTCACTTTCGGTGTATCCCGTTGCCACAACGGACGGCTGTCTAGAAAACATGAGGCCTTGCCGTGGGGTAGAGACAACGTAGCGCAGTAATTGGATTGCGGCCTCAAAGTGAAGGTTACGCGGCTCCTGAGAGAATTGGACCAGGTGGTTGACGGCAAACGCAATGTCTAGACTTTTCGTCGTTACGAGGAACATCAGTGACCCGATGACGCGCAAATACGTGGTCACGTCTACTGGCTTCCCCACCACGGCTAGATCAGAGCTCTTGAGCATTGTCTCACCATCGGGCGACATGGGTGAGGATGCTCTTGGCATGAGGGGCCGGTCCTCGACAAAGCGACCGGACAAGGTCTGGACGTAGGCGGCCTGATGGACATGCAGGATGCCCACAAAGCGATCACGATCAAGCTCCATGCCTAGAAAGACTCGTGCTGGCTCGAGGTCCTTCATCTGGTAGGGAGCATGCAATAGGTCCTTGACCCGCTGGATGGCAGCTGCATCAGGTGATGCGATGAGCAGGTCGTCGACATAGACCAGGACAGCGACAAGGGTCTGACCTTGCAAACTGACAAACAGCACGGGGTCGGCAGAGATACAAAGGAGGCCACCGCTGAGAAGCGTACGACTGATCTACTGGTTCCAGGAGCGCAGTGACTCCTTCAAGCCATAGAGGGCCTTCCGCAGCTTGAGACCTTGCCGGAGCCATCGTCAAAGCCTGGAGTCTGCACCATGTAGAGCTCCTCGCCCTCCAGTGATCCATGGAAAAAGGCGTTGCTCACATCCATTTGATGCAATTCCCACCCATGCTGGGCAACCAGGCTGAACAATGCCCGGTTGGTGGAGAACCGACTGACCAAAGCAAAGATCTAGTCATAGCGGATCCCAGGGACCTGAAAAAACCCCTTGGCAGCGAGACATGCCTTGTACTTGTCCAGGGACCCGTCTGGCTTCCACTTTTGCTGGAGAACCCACTTGGCGCCGATGGCCTTACGGCCCACGGGAGGTTGACGAGCTCATAGACGTATTGTTGCCGAATGGCGACAAGCTCGTCGGCGCATGCAGCCTCCTAGTGAGCGGCCTTGGAAGATGCCCGAGCCTCACGTAGGGTGGTTGGGTCCTCTGGTCACTCTCTGGGGTGGATAGTGAGGGCGTGCACATCCTGTGCCCCTCGTAGCATCCGCATGAGCGTGGCCGCAATGGCATACAAATGCTTCTGATGGAGCAAGGCATAAGCCAAAACTGTCCCTGGATGTAGGTTAGTGACCACTGATAGTGTGGCCAAGCCAGGTGCCTCAGTGCTGAGGTCCCCACTCACAACCGTAGAAGTGGGTCTAACATGAGGTGAGGAGCCTTGTGGGATGACAGGGGGTCGTGGCGGGACAGGATGTAAGGAGGCGGCCTGAGTTCTCACTATTGACCTGGGTCTAAGGCTCCCACACGGACCACGTGTGTAGCGTGCCAATACGGACGGGGCAGTCGGCCCTGAGGGGCAGGTGGACATGGACGGGGCAGCCGGCTCTGAGGGGCTGGTGGACACGGACGGGGCAGCCAGCCCTGAGGAGTTGGCGGACATGGACGGGACAGCCGGCCCTGAGGGGCTGGCGAACACGGACGGGGCAGCCAGCCTTGAGGGGCTGGTGGACACGGACGGGGCAGCCGGCCCTGAGGAGTTGGCGAACATGGACAAGGCAGCCGGCCCTGAGGGGTTAGCGGGCCCGGACGGGGCAACTGGCTCTGAGGGGCTGGCAGACAAAAATGGCGTGGCCGGCCCTGAGGGACTGGCGGACACGGACGGGACTGTCGACTCTGAGGGGCTGTCAGACACAGATGGGGCAGCCGGCCCTGAGGGGTTGGTGGACACGGACGGGGCAGCCGGCTTTGAGGGGCTGTCGGACACAGACGGGGCAGCCGACCCTGAGGAGTTGGCAAACACGGAAGGGGCAGCTGGCACAGACGGACCTGTGGACGCAGACAATGGAACGCCCAAACGTGGTTGGACGGAGAACGGACCCACCACTCCTCCACGCAATGGGAGGAGCATCGATGCACCAGAGTGAACGCGGTCATGAGGAAAGAGGTCCTCAAAGAAGAGGGCATCCCGGGACTCGACGATGCACTGTCGGGTGGAATCCCAAAAAATCCATGCCTTTGACTTACGCAAGATGCCAAGGAAGGTGTAGGGACGGCCGCGAGGCTCAGGCTTGCCACCCTTGTGTGTGGCAGTCAACCACACGATGGCTACGCAGCCTCAGACCCGGGCCAGACGCAGGTCGGCTCGCTCACCGCACCAGTGTTGGTATGGTATGGACTGACGAGGAGTGGGTCTGTGGGGAGTCCGGTTGCACACCCATGTCATGTAGGACATGGCCTCAAAGTACAAGCCGTCAGAGTTGCCAGATTTGACCCACATGGTGTGGACAGTGTCGACCATGGTGCGGTTCCAATGCTCAGAGACGCCGTTCTGGGCAGGCATGTAATGCGCCGACGTTTCATGATGGACACCCCGGGAGGCGAGGAAGAGTGTGGTCTCCCCCAGAAACTCACCCCTGCGATTGGAGCGGAAGCGGCGAAGGGGGCGACCACACTCTTTTAGCACGGACGAGCCAGTCCTGAATGGTGGGAGCAACTTCGCTCTTCTGCCAAAGGCAGAAGACCGAGCGATAGCGAGAGTAGTCGTCTGTAAGTGTCAGGATATAACAATCGTGCTCGTCGACTGACTCTGTCGGGAGGGGACCCATGACATCAGAGTGGACCAAGTCGAGTGGGGTGGTTGCTTGAGAGGCAGAGAGGGGGTAGGTGTAATGATGCATCTTTCCCTAAGCACAATCAATATACTTTGTGGAACACGATGGAGGAGAGGAGGCTAGGTCAAAGTCCGTGGCTGGTGCTAAGGCATGTTGTTAACATTGACAAAGTGGACGTGACAGAGGTGGCGATGCTGGAGACGTGTGTGCTACGGAGACAGTGTGCTAGTTATAAAAATGTGGCCAGAGTCGGTTGATGAGGAGGGGATAGAGGTAGAAGAGGACAGGCGCAGTACATGGCACAAGTTGCCATGGACGGTGGCATGCAAAACGACACGACCTGAAAAACGCAATGACACAGTGTCCATACCACGCAAGTGTAGAATTTCCATGCTCATGCGATCAAGGGCGGTGATAGACAGGAGATTGCGCTCAAGGCCATGGACGAAGAGGACATCAGTCACAAAAACATCACCAACAGGACCACGGAAACGAACAACGTTGACACCAAAAAATGGTAACACCTGACCAGAACCCGTCTGAACCCTGGTGACATCGGTGACGGGACCAAGGACAATGAGGGCCTCATGCGAGGCAGTCATGTGATGCGCGTCCCCGGAGTCGATGATCCAGGTCTCCGACAGGTCCTGGACTGGTGTGGCCAGGTCACAGACAGTCACATGGTAATGGACAAGCTACGCAGACGCGTTGGACAGAGGTGAAAACCGAGAATGTCATTCATCCAGTCAGGCAATGTCATCATGAATAGGAGCAGGTGGGAAAGGCACAGCAGAGGATGGTGTGGATGATGACAAAGGACACGATCGCAGTATCGACTGTGTCGTGTAGGGTAGGGAGAAACTAGCAACTGCGCAAATCGCACTTCCCTGGGGAGGAGGGCGAGGAAGGCCGAGCTGAAGTGCGATGAACTGCTGTAGCTGTCGCTCGCCGGTGGAGGGTCCGACGGACTAGACTGTCTGCGGTGTAATGGCATCGGAGTCCGGGAAGGAGGAGGAAGATACTGTCAGGATGAGATCCACGTGAATGCAACCCTGACGTTGGTCTGATAGACTCTATTGGTTCACGTCTGCTGTTTTGGGCGAAGCTGAGACTAAGCGTGAGCTTTCTGGTCGCCTCATGCTATGTGAGCAGGAATTTAGAGACAGTCAGTTTGCAAAGGGAATAACGTCGTTTTTCGTTAGTTTTTGAACATGAACATGATCACAACATTTATACGGCTAGTCATGAGATTTCCAACGCACCAAACTGCGCGCAATTCGGCCAAGCGTAGCTCAAGTTATGATTGCCAAAGCGCAGGTCTCATCCACCACAGAAGCCTGACGCCGCCACTCGCCGTGGCGCCTTCGTTCACGTGCGAAGCGCCTTTCCCAAGGCGCATATCCCATTGCACATGGTGTGGGGGTCCCCTGCACTGTTTCCATGCACCCTACCCACTTTTGGGTCGTGTTTGGTGATGGGGTGTGACGAGGTTCGAAACCTGTCCGNATTCGGCCAAGCGTAGCTCAAGTTATGCTTGCCGAAGCGCAGGTCTCACCCACCACAGAAGCCTGACGCCGCCACTCGCCGTGGCGCCTTCGTTCACGTGCGAAGCGCCTTTCCCAAGGCGCATATCCCATTGCACATGGTGTGGGGGTCCCCTGCACTGTTTCCATGCACCCTACCCACTTTTGGGTCGTGTTTAGTGATGGGGTGTGACGAGGTTCGAAACCTGTCCGTGGACCTGCAGTCAGAATTTCGACCCCAAGTAACAAAACGTACTGCTGAGTTTCGGACGTCGAGCCAGGATTTTGGCTAAGTCCCTCAGTAACAACCTGCACTACTGGATCCGGTGGATGATCCACCTGATAAGGCGGATCATCCACCGGACGCCTCGGCAGGCCTATCGGAGCATTTTCTCCAGATGGTATTTTTGTTACTCGGTCCGGTCGATAATCGACCAGACCAGTCGCAGCCGGCTCCCAGAGCCGCTGCGCATACCCCAACTTTGGAAGGCCATATCTCCCTCGATACTTGTCCGATTTTAGTGAAACAACTTCCACCGGATTCAGCGACTTGTCAAATTTTTGGGGCAATCCTCTATTTTAGGATCCAAGCAGTATTCGAGTCGCTAGATCCGCCGGAGCGGCGTTTCTGGCGGCTCGTCGGTGCCTCCGGGCGCCGCACTTGGGCATGCAGAGGGGCAATTTTTCAACATTCTCCCCCTTGCACCTGCCATGCCCGCTGCTGCTACTTGCTCTCACTCATCTTCCGCTGCACCCTCCAGCCCATCATAGGTGGTCATCCCAAGTCCGGCCACGCTCATCGCGTGCCGGTCCGCGGGTTGCGCCTTGGTCAAGCAATCCGCAAGCATGTTGTGCGTGCTGCAATGCTGCAGCACCACCTGCCCCTTCTCGACCATGTCCCGTGCGTAGTGATAACGCACGTCGATGTGCTTTGTCCTCCTGTGCTGCGTCGGGTTGTTGGTCAGTGAGATGGATCCGGTGTTGTCCTCTTGCACCACCGTAGGCTCCAGCTGCGGCACGCCCAGCTCCCCGAGCAACCTGCGGAGCCACACCGCCTCCTTGATCGCCTTGGCCAGGGTGATGTACTTTGCTTCCACTGTGGAGGTGGTGACGCAGTCCTTCTTCCTGATGCACCACGAGACCACTGCACCAGCAAGGAAGAACACATAGCCGGATGTGGACTTCCGCTTGTCCACATCCCTAGCCTAGTCTGCATCCGTGTAGCAGACCAGACGCAAGGGGTCCGCCCGCCCCTTGCCGTCGAACCTCAGGCGCGCTTGTCGGCCACGTACCTGCTCACTTGGCACACCGCGTTGCCTGCAGGTAGCGGAGGATGCGCTTGACCGCCTGCCAGTGTAGTGGCCCTGGGTCGGCCACGTACCTGCTCACTTGGCCCACCGCGTAGGCCAGGTCAGGTCGAGTTGCCACCATGGCGTACATGAGGCTGCCCACCGCCGATTGGTACGGCACCCCTGCCATGTCCTCCCGCTCTTCTTTTGTCTGCGGCACCATTGCCGCACTTAGTTCACAGGTTGTGGAGACAGGACTGCACACTGGTTTGCACTCCTCCATGCCGTACCGCTTTGGCACCTGAGCCACATATTTGGCCTGTCACAACTCAAGTGTGCGCGCCCTCCGGTTCCGCGTAATGCTCACCCCAAGGTAGAACTCCAGCTCCCCCATGTCCGACATCTGGAACCTGCTGCTCAGCTGCTCTTTCAGCTGCTGTAGGCTCGACAAGTCTGAGGAGCACAAGATCAGACAGTCCACGTAGAGTGCGACAATCTGATGGAGCTTCTTGCTGTGCCGCACGTACACACTGTGATCCGACTCACAACGCTTGAAGCCGAGTTGTGCCATGAAGCTGTCCATCTGTTGGTACCAGCATCGGGATGATTGTTTTAGCCCGTACAAGGACTTCCGCAGCTTGCACACCTTGCCCTCCGGCGCCTCCACCCCCTCCGGCACCTCCATGTAGATTTCCTTATCGATGATGCCATTGAGGAAGGCCGTCTTTACATCCACTTGGTGGAGTTCCATGTCCTTCGCGGCCGCCAACGCAAGGATCGCTCAGATGCTTGTGAACTTGGCGACGGGGGCGAACGTCTCATCGTAGTGCTCGCCCCTACACTGTGCGTACCCCTTCGCCACGAGCCGCGCCTTGTACTTGTCAACCACTCCTTCCTTTGTGAACTTGGTCTTGAAGACCCACTTGGAGCCGATGACCTTGGCATCTTTCGGCCTGTCAACCAGCTGCCACGTGTCGTTTTCTGCAATGGACGCCAACTCCGACTTGATTGCGGCGTCCCACTGCTTTCCCTCAGGCCGCGCAAGTGCCTCTTGCACAGTCGTCGGTTCCGTTGATGCAGCCAGCATGCACCGGGTCATGCCAATCCATCAACCGGTGCCTGCGTCGAAACGCTTCCCCGCTCTCCGCTGCCTCCCGCTGCGGCGCGGCAGTCTTGGCGGCATCTCGTCGCTCTGCTGCGATCCTTTCGACTCAGCCCGCTCCGGTGAATCATCGACCGGACAGTTTCTCGAGGATTCCTCCCGCTCCGGTGAACCATCAACCGGACGGGCGGCACGTCCGGAGGATTTTTCTCCGACGCCCGACGCGAAATCCGCTGGGAGTGCGCGCTTTGGCACCCGCGGTGCCTCCTTCAACGGATCATCCCGCCGGATCTCCAGCCCAGGTGCATCGTCGTCAGAGTCCTCCGTGTCGGCTGCTGCACCTGCTGCACCGTCGTGCTCCGACGCTGTATCATCGACCTCCGCGTCCGCCGGCTCCTCCTCGTAGTCAAGTAGCTGGAACCACTCCCCCTGTTTTGGAGTGTTCCCGATGCTCATGTCGTTGCTGATGCTGCTGAAGCTCTACTGCTTGTCGAACTTGACGTCACGGCTATGGATGATCACTTGCGTGCGCGGGTCCCAGAGCCGATACGCCTTTTGCACACTCTCATAGCCGAGGAACAAGCACGGCTTCGCCCGCGGTTCCAGCTTGCTGTCGCGTCGTTGCGCTGCCTGCACCATCGCGTGCGCCTTGCACCCGAACACTTTCAGGTGCGCCACGTTTGGCTTGCGCCTGCTCCAAACCTCCTGCGACGTCTTCCAGCCGCCCTTACCCTTCAGTACTGCTCTTGGGGTGAGGTTGATGGTGTAGCTTGCTGTACGTACAGCCTCCGCCCAAAACCCTCGCGGCAACCCCGCATCAACAAGCATGGTCCGCACCATGTTGAGCAGCGTCTTGTTCACCCGCTCCGCCACTCCGTTGGACTGTGGCGAGTACGGCGTAGTGGGTTCCCACTTGATGCCCTACTGCTCATCCACCCACTGCAGCCCACGTACTCTCCGCCATTGTCGCTGCGTAGCACTCTGACCTTCCAGCTAGTCTGCCTCTCCACCGCTACGACGTACTCCTTCAGCGGTCCAGGACCTCGCCCTTCAGCTTCATGAAGTACACGTAGAGTTTTCTGCTGCAGTCGTCAATGAAGGTGACGAAGTATCTCAAGCCGCCGTTTGACGGCGTTTTGAACGGTCCGCACACGTCGCTGTGCACGACCTCGAGCAGGTCCTTTGCGCGAGCCTCGTTCTCATTGAATGGCTTGCGCCGCGCCTTGTCCAAAATGCAAGGCTCGCACTTTTTGTACGCTGATGCATCTGCTTTCGCGTCTGCACCGTCGATGACGAGGCCGCGCACCATGTGGCGCTTTGCCATCTCCTTAACGGTTGCGGGCGCCGAATGCCCCAACTGTCGGTGCCAGAGCTCCAGATCAGCGCTTCCTCCCTTGGCCATGTTGACGACGCGCTCCTCCGAATCTGCTGCATTGGATGTCGCGGGGACCGCCCTCGCACTTCGCCTCCAGCACGACCTCGCCATCACCGTCGATGCGCACCACTATGCCTTTCCTGTGGAAGAGCACCTCATATCCCTTGTCCGTCAAACGGCTGACACTCAAAATGACAGCTAGGCCGGGGACGTGGTGCACATCACGAATTGTGCACAGCTCCTTCTTACCGCCCACCACGACTTCCACCTCCACGTCGCCTTGGCCGGCCGCCGGCTCGACTTTTTCGTTCCCGACCACCATTGACTTGGAGGACTTCTCGTAGGTGACGAACCCCACCTTCTCGACTTGGGTGTGCTCCTCGGCCCCGGAATCCACGCACCGCCTGTTGGCCTTCTTGAGGAAGTGATTCTTGTTGCCGTTGAGGAGCGACCGGCCCTTGTTGTTTTTGCCGCCGGTCTTCGCCTCCTCCGGGCACTCACGGGCCCAATGGCCCTCCTTGCCGCAATTTCTGCACGCACCTTTCTTGGCGCCCTTCTTGCCGCTGCCCTTTCTGCCACTTCCTCGGCTCGCGCTTCCGCCACCGCGTGTTTTGGTCACAAGAGCCGATGAGGAAGACGAGGACTACCCGCAGCTCCGTCGCTGCGCCTCGTTGCGGATGTACTCTGCGACCGCGCCATAGGTGAGCTTGTCCTCCGACCATCCTCCAAGAACGGTGATGAGTGGGCCCCAACTGTCAGGTAGGGCCATGAGGAGGGCCATTGCCTGCAGCTGCGAGTCGATCTTCCACCCCACGTCATTGCATTGCGAGGCGAGCGACTCGATTTGCTGCATGGCGGAGATGACATCATCTCCCTCCTGGATTCTCACCATGAGGAGCCGCTTCATCACGAAGATTTTGTTCACAAGCGACTTGGATTGGTGGATGGCGCAGAGCTTTTGCCAAGCTTCGGCTGCCAGCTTGCAGCCTTGGAAGCAGCCCCACTGCGACTCGGCTCTCCCGGAGACCAGGAGCATAAGCGCCTCCGTGTTCTTCTTTTCGAAAGCCTGCTTCTCCGCGTTCGTAGCAGTCGCCTCTGTGAGCACCTCCTTTCCCAACATGACGTCCAGCAGCCCCTTATGCGAGAGGTACAGTTCGAACTGGCACCTCCATAGCCCGAAGCCCGGGCCGCCCGCATACTTCTGAATGGGCTGCGTCTCCTTCTGCGCCATGTGCGCAGCTGCTACTCCGAAGAGTTCTCAGAACTTCATGGCGACGTCCAAGATGACGATTCCATGCGCTACGGAAGACATGAACGTTGGAGGCGTTCAGACCTGTGGGCCCATAACCCTTCGTCAGGATGAGATCCGCGTGGATGTGATCCCGACGTTGGTCTGATAGACTCTATTGGTTCACGTCTACTGTTTTGGGCGAATCTGAGACTAAGCGTGAGCTTTCTGGTCGCCTCACGCTATGTGAGCAGGAATTTAGAGACAGTCAGTTTGCGAAGGGCATAACGTTGTTTTTCGTTAGTTTTTGAACATGAACATGATCACAACATTTATAGGGCTAGTCATGAGGTTTCCAACGCACCAAACTGCGTGCAATTCGGCCAAGCGTAGCTCAAGTGATGCTTGCCGAAGCGCAGGTCTCACCCACCACAGAAGCCTGATGTCGCCACTCGCCGTGGCGCCTTCGTTCACGTGCGAAACGCCTTTCCCAAGGCGCATATCCCATTGCACATGGTGTGGGGGTCCCCTGCATTTTTTCCACGCACCCCACCCACTTTTGGGTCGTGTTTGGAGATGGGGTGTGACGAGGTTCGAAACCTGTCCGTGGACCTGCAGTCAGAATTTTGACCCCAAGTAACAAAACGTACTGCTGAGTTTCGGACGTCGAGCCAGGATTTTGGCCAAGTCCCTCAGTAACAACCTGCACTACTGGATCTGGTGGATGACCCACCTGATCAGGCGGATCATCCACCGGATGCCTCGGCAGGCCTATCGGAGCATTTTCTCCAGATGGTGTTTTTGTTACTCGGTCCGGTTGATTATCGACCGGATTTCGAGTTGCAGGCGGCTACCAGAGCCGCTGCGCATACCCCAACTTTGGAAGGCCATATCTCCCTCGATACCTGTTCGATTTTGGCAAAACAACTTCCACCGGATTCAGCAACTTGTCAACTTTCTGGGGCAATCCTCCATTTCAGGATCCAAGCAATATTCGAGTCGCCAGATCCGCCGGAGCGGCGTTTCCTCTTTCTGGCGGCTCGTCGGCGCCTCCCGGTGCCGCACTTGGGCATGCGGAGGGGCAATTTTTCAACAGATACTGCCGAAGGCGTCGGTGACGGAGGATCGGGCACGGACATGTGCAAAAGATACTACGGTGGAGCTGTTGGGAGTGGCGCAGGTGCTGTAGGAGCAGTGATGGTTATTACAATGGTGGTAAGGCGACGCTTGCGCTCGCGACGCATGGTGGCGATGACGCGAGCCTCGTCATTCAGGAGCGGACACATGTACCACCCGTGTCCTGACTGGCCACAGTTGTGGCAGACAAGGTTGGCACCGCCGGATCCGCTAGATTGCTACTGAGGGCCCTTGCCCCTCTTGCCCCTGCGTTTCTTCATGCCAGACGTGGTGGCGCCGGAAGACGCTTTTAGTGTTGGGGTAGCAACGGGCATGGAGGCAATGGCAGGAGAGGCGAGGGACTCTGTGCAATGGATGTGTGACTCCTGACAAGCCTCTTGGATGCAGAGGAAGAGCTCGTATGCCCAGAGCATGAGCGTACCCTGGACAGCCATTGCGTTGATGACGTCCTGAGAGTGATGAACGAAGACGTCCGAGAAGGGGTCAGTGGCACCGTGTCTGATAGTCAAAAGCATGGAGAAAGGGGATGGTGCGACGTCTCCGAGGTGGTGTAGGATGTCCTATGCATGTTGCTAGTAGGAGGTGACCGTCTTGGTCTCTCCCATGCAGAGGGATTTCAACTCACAGATCAGGCGGCTGGTCTTGGCATCACTGGACAGGCGATGAGGGTGCATGAGTACATGTCACACCGCTGCCGAGTGAGGGAGAGCGCTAGTGGTGAGGCCGCCGAGGAAGGGCTCAAGGGTGAGACGTGCAGTTGGAGGGGTCATCGGGAGGAGGGCACGCACGGCACGACCAACGTCATACACTGGTGGGCGTGGGTGGAATCGAAGGGTATGATGTAGTAGGGCCACAAGCTCTCGCTCTGTGCCCGGATTCGGAAGCTGAGCTCCCAGTTCTGGAACTGGACGCCAGCCTGAAGTGGCGATGGCAGGATTTCGAAGTCCTTTGGCCTGCGGTCGGCACCCAGAGTGGGGTCTAGGACTGACGTCACCGTCTGGTGTTGGTGTTGGGTGTGTTGCTGCGCCAGATACTACGTGGTGTAGGAGACCGTAGGGCTCGCATACCCAGGTGGAACGAAATGTGCCTGCCTGCTCATGCTCTGCTTCTGGTGGTGGTGGTGGTGCGACTGCTGCTATGGCAATGGTATCAGCAGTTGTAGTGCCGCTAGCTGTTGTATCAGTATTGCGAACTGCCGGTACAAAGCGGTGAGTGGATCTGTCATGCCAGCATGACCTATAATAGAGCCTACGGGGTGTTGGTACTGCTATTAGTGCTGTTGCTCCTACTGCTACTGGTGTTGTTGCTGTTGCTCCTGCTATTGATGTTGCGGCTGCTGCTACTGATGTTGCGGCTGCTGCTACTGATGTTGCGGCTGCTGCTGTTGCTACTACTGCTGCTGTCGTGGCTACTGCTGCTGTTGTTGCTACAACTGGTATAGTTATTGCAGGAAGGGGGGTCCTCAAACAGAGGAGGACCCCTCTTCGTTCTCTACCATGGTATTTTGTTCCCCTCCTTGTTCCCCCTTGTATTTTTTGTTGTTGTTTTTTTTGGTGTGCTGCTGATGTCAATAGTGACGTGAATAGTGACGTCAGCCTACGATGGCTGGCGTTAGCAGCTGCTGGTTTCTGCTGTAGACTTTTTTTGGTTGTCGTTGACATGAACAGTGATGTCAGCGGTGATGTCAGCTGAGGATGCCTGACATCAGCAGCAACGGTTGCTGGAGCCACTGCTGTGTCAGCTGCAAGGCAGCCATTGTTGCTACTACGCCTACTGTTGCCGCTGTTGATGCTGGTCTGCTATTGCAGCTGCTACTGTTGTTGTTGCTGCTGTTGCTGCGGCCGTTTGTTGCAGCAGCAGCTACTGCTGTAGTTGCTGCTTGTCAATGCGCCGAATAGCAAATTTCTAGAAAACGGGTCCAGACATGGGAGGCCGCCAACCGCTCTTGGTATTTCAACCAAGGTAATATATCACCCTCAAACGAGGGATCCACACTTTCGGTTTGTTCGGTTTGTAACCTCACGGAGTCCGCATGAAGGTCTTTAGTGTCTACCCTTGGTTGGACACTATCTGAGGAGTCTCAAAGGCAAGAATTGTAAAAAGATGCATGCAGGGTATAGGCTTTTGTACTTGCAGAGCATTGCTAATGCTTCTGCTCATAGTGGCTCCACAAGAACCAGTCTCAGCCTACAGTCCTACTTTGCGCGTCCTAAGACCGCCAAGTGTCATCGTCAAGCCAGGCTCTAGTAAGCTTCCTAGAAGCTTTGCGTCCCATCTTGGGCCACAAAGAAAAATGCGGCCGTCGCGGGACTTGAGCCCGCAACCCATGAGCTTCGGCGCCTGTCCCAACTAGGCCACAGTGTTGTGTTTCTTATGATGATCTCCAGGGGACATACCCATTATGGGCAGTGCATTCCTGGTTTATCTCAGAACAGATCAAGGGCACGTACTCCATAGAGCAGTGCATGCCTTGTCTTTTTGTGCAACCAGCCAGCTAGCCAGTGGACAAGGTGCATACCATTCACAAATCCCTCCCTTGCACCTCTTTCCATCTATCACTCACTGGGCTCCATCGATGGCTTGGGGCTCACTTCCTTTGCCGCACTCCTCATGCCGCATCCACGAATGCCTGCATAGTGCAAGTCGCTCTCGAGCGGCTTGGTCATGTAGTCAGCAAGCATGCTCTTGGCTTCGTAGTGCTGCAAGTCCACCACGTTCTTCATGACCAGGTCACGTGAGTAGTGGTAACGTATGTTGATGTGCTTCGTTCGCCGGGAGATGATCTCATCTTCAGCCATCAAGATGGCGCTCATGTTGTCCACGTGTACAACTGTGGCATCCTTCTGTGGCACTGTCATTTTGCCATGCAGGCTGCACAGCCACTGAGTCTCCTTGCACAACTTAGATAAAGCAACATACTCTGCCTCAGCCGTGGACACCGAAACACAATCCTACTTCCTGCTGGCCCATGAGATGGCAGCGCCATTCAAGATGCACACGTATCCAGAGGTGGATTTCCTGCCGTCAAGATTTCCTCCCTACTTGGTGTCGGTGTAGAAATTCAGGCCGAGGGGGTCCTTACCTTCTTCGTCTCCAAGGACAAGGCCCATGTGACGTGTATTCTGCAGATAGCGCAAGATGCGCTTGACTACCTACCAATGTTGTGGCCCTGGGTTGGCCACAAACCTGCTCACTTGTCCCATAACATAGCAGATGTCCGGACGAGTACCTACCATGGCATACATGATGCTACCCACAGCGGACTGGTAGGGGATGTCTCCCTTTGTTCTGCTTCATTTCTTGGTGACATTGAGGCCTCCAGTTTTGCAGTGGTTGTCATTAGGGTACTCAAAAGTTTGCAATCTTCCATGTCATAGCGCTTTAGTACCTCACCGATGTATTTGGTTTGGTTGAGTTTGATGGTGCCTGCTGCTTGGTTGCCTTGGAAGGCGATCCTGAGGTAGTACTCGAGAGGACCCATGTCCTTCATTTTGAACCTTTTACTGAGGTCAGACTTCAGCTCATTCAACAGCTCGACCGAAGAAGAGCAGATGATCAGATCATCCACATACAGTGCAACAAGCATCAGCCCACTCCCATCATCTCGCATGTACATGCTCGGATCATTCTGGCAATATGCAAATGAGTGACCAGTCATGAAACCGTCCATCTCTTTGTTCCATATCCTTGGCGCCTGTTTCAGCCCGTAGAGCACTTTTACCAACTTGCACACCTTGCCCTTGGGAGCTTTGACTCCTTCAGGCACCTCCATCAGCACTTCCTTGTCAAGCGTCCCATAGAGGAAAGCTATCGTGATGTCCATTTGGTGTATCTCTAGGCTCTTTGCGGCTGCGATGACAAGGAGAGAGCGGATGGAGGCAAAGGTCACGATGGGCGCAAACGTCTCATCGTACTCGGAGCCCGGGCGTTGAGAAAACCCCTTTGCCACTACCCTCGCCTTGAACTTTTTGATTCTGCCATCTTGCTTCTTCTTCACTCGGAGGACCAACCTGGATCCCACCACGTGGGCCTTGTCGGGTCAGACCACTAGCACCCACATGCCATTCTCGGCAATGGATGCAAGTTTGTTGTCCACTGCTTCCTTCTAGTTGGCCGCATCCGGGCCATTCATTGCCTACCCCACTGTTGATGGCTATCCCTGAGCCATGCATGACTAGCTAAGGCCAGTCCAATCATTTTCATACCGCAAAGGTGCTTTCTTTTGTCGCAAACTACACCAAGGTGCTGGTGCGGCTTCCTGCTTTGCTGGTGGTGCTACCACAGGTGGCGGTGTGTCGTCGTCGCCGTCGTCGTCAGAAGAGTCGTCAGACTCCAAGTTAGACTCGAAAGCCCCGGATGCCTTGGTATCTGCATCCATGTCAAATTCTCCATCATCTTGTACAGCTGCTCTCCTATTCCCACCACCTGCTAGCAAAGTAAGCCAGTTATTGGGTGCTTGGTCTCCGGACTCAAGCAACACTATCCACTCTCCCTCCTTGGGAGCGAGGATTGAGTCCAGCAGCTCTCCCTTTCCAAGGCTGTGTTCATCAAATTCAACGTCGCGGCTCCTCACGAGGTTACCTGCTACCTGGTTTTAAAGCCGATAGGCTTTGCGTGACATGTCATACCCAACCATGACGCACTGTTTAGAACGTGCATCCAGCTTGCCTCCACCTTCTCCCGATTGGATCTTCACCTATGCAGTTGACCCGAACACCTTAAGATGAGAGGCGTTGGGTTTCTTTCCAGACCATGCTTCTTGTGGGGTCTTCAGCTACTTGTCTTGCTCCTTTCCACGCTTCTGCAAGGCAGTTGTTGGTGTGAGATTCAGGAGGTAACAAGCCATTGTTGTAGCTTCAACCGAAAAGCAAGGTGGGAGCTTGGCGTCGAGGAGCATGCTTCGCACCATGTTGAGTAGGGTGTGGTTCATCCTCTCGGCCACGCCATTGCTTTGGGGATTGTAAGGGGTGGTTTGCTCATGGCGGATGCCATGATGCTTGCGCCAAGGCTTGCATGCATCGTACTCACCCCCGTTGTCACTTCGGAGCGTCTTCACGTTCTTGGACATTTGCCGCTCTACTATGGCGACGAATTCCAGGAGCTTCTCCTAGACCTCTCCCTTTGTTTTGAGGAAGTAGATCCACAACTTGCGACTGTAGTCATCGATGAAGGTCAGGAAGTACTTGCTTCCTCCGTTAGATGTCGTGTGAAAGGTTCCACACATGTCACAATGGACCAGGTCCAAGACATTCTCCGCTCGTTGACCTCCTCTCCCAAACGGCTTCTTCTCTGCCTTTGCTTGGAGGCATGGTTCACACAACACACACCCTTCTCCATGCTTCATGGTGCACCCTTCTATTCCGCAGACTACCTCTTGCTCCTGCATCTTTTGCAGCATTCTATTAGCCACTTGGCCAAATCGCCGGCGCCATAGCTTAGTGTCAGTGTCCTTGGTTGATGTGGCGGCCGCAGCGGTTGCCGGCAGTGCATCCTTTGGCTTTGTTACTACTATCTTGGTGGCACATGCCAGTCCCTCATCCGATGCCTTGGTGACTTTGGTTTGAAGCACGTAGAGACCGTCGACTCTTGGGTCTTGAAGCATGAGGACATCTTTGGTGTACAAAATTTGGATGTCCTCATTTTTTAGGGCCACGACTTCTTTGTTGGCGAACACCACTGTCATGTTGTCATCTGTGATTTGTGAGACCGACATCAGGTTCGCTGCAAAGGAGGGCATGTACACCACCTTTTGAAGGTTGACCGCCTTCTCTGCACCGTTCACGTTGAACGTGATCGCCTTGTCCCCTTCGCCCATGGCTTGGACGAAGCCACCGTTGGCACACTTGATGCGCATGTTAGATTTGGCCATGGAGACAAATCCACCCTTCTCTTTTGATGAGTGGTAGTTGGTGCCCAATTCAAGGGCGAATGCCCCGGGCCTAAGGAGGGCTGCCCCTTTCATGGGCAACCCTTCAGCCATCATGTTGGTAAGCTCCTTCTTCTCCTTCCCACCTTTGTTCCCGCCTTCTTTCCTAGGACTACGGTAGTCCCTAGCCCTGTGCCCAGCCTCGCCACAGTTGTGACAGTTTCCGGGCTTCTTGGAACTCTTCCCGCCACCATTGCCTTTCCCTCCACCGCCACCGCCTCCGCTATTGCCTTGAGTGGAGCGAGAGCTTGCACCTTGTCCACCAAAGTGAGAGGCATAGGCTGAAATGTTTGCCTCGTTGCGGACGTGTTCGGTGACAGCCGCAAACATCAGATTTTCCTCCTTCGAGCCGCCAAATACGGCGATCAAGGACTCCCAGCTTTCCGGAAGCGCCATCAGAAGGATCATGGCACGCATGTTGGAGTCGAGATTCCATTCCATTTGCTGGACCTCTTGCATCACGTTGTCGAACGATTGCAAGAATACGGGTATAGATTCTCCTTCGCTCACCCTCATCGACATCAACCTTTGGAAGATGAAATTTTGGTTTGTTAGAGCGTTTGATTGATGCACGCATGAGAGTTTTGCGTAGGTCTCGGCAGTCAACGTGCATCCTGTGATATGGGAGTGTTGAGTCTTGTTGATGGACGTCACATGTATGGCGAGAGCCATGTTGTTCTTCATCGTCCATGTTGCAAGGTCAGCTGCATGCGTGGTCACTATCGCATCGACGGGTGCTGTCTCGGTCCCTTTTAGGATGTCCACGTAGCCACGCACGTTCATGAAAATTTCAAACTGCCATTTCCACAACGGAAAACCTGTCCCGGTCAATTTTGACATACCTGCATCAAGGCGGGCTTGAGTCGGATCCGCCATTTTTTGGCGGTTTCTCGTCTTCTCTGCTTTGCTACTACTCTAATTTGTTGAAGCCAATGAGGCTGATGAGGCTGTTGACTGCGACCGTTGTCAAAGGTGTAGTTGGTTCCGTTGCATACCCCTCCTGCCGATGATCGCCTAAGGCGATGGTGCTGTCGTGAGAAAAACGGACTCAGGGTCATACCACCTTCTAAAGGGGTAGAGCTTTATCCCATTAGGACTCAAGGGTCTTTTCCAACATGGACATAGCTATTCCTCGTCCTCTACTCCGCCATGTGTGCACACCCAACCTGAAGAAGCCAATGGGGCCGATGGAGCAGATTGGAGCCGTCTGATCTTTGTGTACCTGTTGTACCAGTGTGCCTTGCAAGACCACGCGCGAGTCGGTCTTGGAAGCGTGTCTTAGAGCCAGAAGCGTGGGTCCATAGCCCTTTGTCAGTGCACCGAATAGCAACGGTCTAGAAAACGGGTCCCAACATGGGAGGCCGCCAACCGCTCTTGGTATTTCAACCAAGATAACATATCACCCTCAAACGAAGGATCCATACTTTAGGCTCGTTCGGTTTGCAACCTCACGGAGTCCGCATGAAGGTATTTATTGTCCACCCTTGGTTGGACACTTTGTGAGGAATCTCAAAGGCAAGAATTGTAAACTGATGCATGCAGGGCATAGACTCTTATACTTGCAGAGCATTGCTAATGCTTCTGCTCATAGTGGCTCCATAGGAACCAACCTTAGCCTACAGTCCTACTTTGCGTGTCCTAAGACCGCCAAGTGTCATCGTCAAGCTAAGCTCTAGTAAGCTTCCGAGAAGCTTCCTGTCCCATTTTGGACCACGAAGAAAAATGCGGCCGTCGCGGGGTTTAAGCCTGCAACCCATGAGCTCCGGCGCCTGTCCCAACTAGGCCATAATGCTGTGTTTCCTATGATGATCTCCAAGGGACGTACCCATTATGGGCAGTGCATTCCTGGCCTATCTCAGAATAGACCAAGGGGACGTACTCTATAGAGCAGTGCATGCCTTGTCTTTCCATGCAACCAGCCAGCTAGCCAGTGGACAAGGTGCATACCATTCAACACTCATGCTTCTGTTGTTGCTGTTGCTACGGTTGCTGCTGCTGTTGCTGCTGCTGTTGGTCTGCTGCTGTTGCTGCTGCTGCTACGGCGATTGTTGTTGCAGCAGCAGCTGTTGCTACTGCTGCATTTGCTGCTGCTGTTGCGGCTGCTATTGCAGTAGCAGCTGCTGCTGCTGTAGCCACTGAGCTCCTACGTGTTGCTCCGTCTGCTATGGCTGCTGCAGCGGGAATGTTGGTGGCTGTAGCCGCTTTAGGGCCGCCTGCGGGGTGAAGGATGTTTTTCTGTTTCCCGTTTTTTTTTCTTCTTCGTTCATCACAGCGAGCTCGTTGCTTGCTTTGTGCAGCGAGCTGTAAGCAGCAAGCTTGCTGTTCACTGCTCGCTGCTCATTGCGAGCTGTGAGCAGCAAGCTCGCTACTTGCAACTCACTGCTCGTTGCGAACAGCGGACTGCGAGGAACTACAGTTGTTGCTTCTGTTGGCTACGGCTGCAGCTACTGCTGCTGGCTGCTGTTGGCTGCTACTCGCTGCTGCATCCGGCTGTTGCTGCTGCTCACTGGTGTTGTTGCTGTAGCCAGCGACTGCTACTGCTCGCTGTTGCTGCTGTTGCACTAGGGTGCTACTGCTGCTGCTAGCTGCTGCCGTGCACTACTGCTACTGCTGGCTGTTGCTGCTCCTTGCTGCCGCGGGCTGCTACTAAGGCTGCACACCGGTACGGAACCGCGGTTCTGAGAATGGAACCGGAACCGCGGTTCTGGTTCCAGCTCAAAACCGGAACCGCGGTTCCGGTTCCGGGACCGCGGTTCTCATGGAACCGCGGTTCTGGTCACGGTTCCACAGAAGATCCCCTGGTACGCCAGGAATATGAAGCGTGATCGGCTCCAAACCTGCATGTTTTCTTCAACAAAAACAATGAAGAAGTCAGTCAACACTTCTCTATTGTATGTGGGTACGTGATTGGAGTATTGACATGGCCTCAAAGGCTGCGATATCAGCAAACAAAGCCCCAAGACCTACCCATACCCACTCATTATCCCCTCCATATACATGGGTTCAGGAACCGCGGTTCCTGGACAGTTCTAGAATCTTGGAACCGGAACCGCGGTTCCGGTTCTGGAACCGGAACCGCGGTTCCAGAACCGCGGTTCCTGGAACCTGTGTGCACCCTTAGCTGCTACTACTGCGAGCTGCCACGAGCTGCTGTTGTTGCTGGGTGCTGCTGCTACACACAGTTGCTGCTAGCTGCTGCTGCCACTGCTCACTGCTGCTGCAAGCTGCTGCTGCTGCTGCTGCATGCTGCTGCTGCTGGTGCTTGCTGCTGCCAGTCATTGCACCTGGATGACGTTGCCACGTGCGTTGTCGCGAGCAGGTGCCTGACGCGGCCTGCCGCTCACCTCCTTGCGTCGCGCGTGGGGGTCAGTGCTGCCGGGGAAGAGTCGGCAGCATTTCCCTTGGCCCGGTGGCCCTGGGAAAAATCTGACGCCGCCAACAGACAGGCCAATGCTGCTGGAATAAATCCGGCAGCATTTCCCCTGCACTGGCGCGTATGGGGGTCCGCCGGCGTAGTCAAGAACCTGTACACCAGCTGTCTGCTGCTGTTGTTGCTCTTTGGCTCTGATACCAAGCTCAATAGTATTCTAAAGCGCAGGTTGGGGCAGTTGCATTGTTGATGCAACGTGCGGGCTTCCACGCTCATTGCTTGGTCTGCTGCCCCCTCAGTCTTCCGCTCTAGAGTCTAAGTCTAAGTGCTCTGGGTTTGTTACTCAGAGATGCGCGCCCCAGTGTTGGCGCCAGAAAGCAGCTGAAAACTCAAAGTGACTGATCAAGAAACAAGAATAAGAAACCATGGGAGACCCCTGCAAATTCTAGCTCCCCCCCAGCTTTGTAGAGCCTGTTACCCAGTTTCTAAGCCAATCACAAAATAAACCTATGTTCTGGCAGGCAGGGTTTTCTCGGTGAGCCCTGCCGACGACCCAAACCCGGGCATCATCTGTTCTGCCTGAAAACTGGACCACACCATAATAGGCACGCTGCAAACGCAGTCATGCGGTCAGAATCAGGTAGATAGATAACAGTGAGGAGTTATGGCTGCCTAAACCTAAGCAGCGTCTACGCTAATCCCCTGTGCCAACAGTTCCCGAAAATCATGAAACTTGGACCCTAGGCATGACACAGTGCTGCGAATGCAACAGTGCAGTCAGACACGGCGCTGGACATGTGCAGGTGACATATGCAGTGACGGTGCCTGCCGGCGGCATGACTGCCGAGGTCAGCCAATGGAGCTGAGTACAAAGGAGAGGAGAGGCTCCAGCAGACTGCGTGTAGGCCTTAGCGTGCGTTGGCTCCACCGGAAGACACTACATTAGCGTCACATCTCACCGTCAGTCATCTGCATGCCGATGTACACAAGCCGGGAGGACACAACAGAGTACAAGTGGGAGATGTGAGACAAAAGCTTATAGCTACCATGTGTGTTTTTCTATAGTCAATATAAATGAGGGAATTCAACATGGCTGCTGGTTGGCCCATGGCACAATTGCTAGGTTTTCCAAGTGGCTCAAGCCAACAAGACCACCATTGGGCTTGAGCGCATGAACTCTCTAGTGTTCCACTTTGTTTGCATTGTAGCCATGTTGGTTCAATCTCTTGTATGGGTATGTGTTAGTGTAGAGACCAGTGGACATCGAGTAGCGTATTGGTGAGTAATGCTGTTAAATCGAGATCGGGACGAGATGTCTCGATCTCGAACTGAAGTCTCGCACCATTCGAGACGAGATGTCTCATACCGTACTGTACAAACGAGACAGTCTCGATCTCGTATCGATTTGCACTCCAGGAGTCTCGTATTGATCTCGATTTTCCACTGACAAATCTCGACCTTGTTTCTACTTTTTTTTATGTTTCTGACATAGGAATCGCACCAGAAATGTGTAAAAAATTCTGAGTTTGTCTGTTACCCTTCCCACATGGTCATTTCAACAATCTATGGGGATGAAAGGCCATGCATTATGTCAACATTCTGCTTGGATGCAAATGAAATGGATGCTTGATTAGTTCTTGTTCATTTTCCGTTGTGCTAGGTCAAAACATATGTTTTTGTGTGCTTCATGCTGCATACTCAGGTTGTATTCACCTTAAGTAGGTAATGTATGAACCCTGATTCAACATCATTTCTTTCGGGGAAATACACATGCTATTAGTGACATGATTCATTGTGGAAGTATATGCATTAAGTCATGAAGGCACCACACTTTGGCATGGTTCTCAGACTCTCTAGGAGGATAAATATCATAAAACTCACCTTAAATTGACCATGTATTTCACCAGTGTCATTATGTCCAAGTATTTCATGATGGCCAATAAGTTTTTGATGGCTGAGTATTTCATGACGGACTTCTTCAAGGGCTAAGTGTCACACGATGGGTTAATGTTTTATGATGGTTAGTTTACTTTTTGGAATTTTAAGTGAGTTGCCATTAGTCACAAACGTAACAACGTCACCGACCAATAAACAATTTGGTATTGGATTCTTCGCATTTCACGACAAGTCATGAAGAACACATGAGTGGTTACATGATACATTGTCCAGAATTGGAAGAGTAATTGAAGAATGAATAGGTAACCGCAACTTTTCCCATGGTTTTAGCCAAGAAAACATCGCCACACCACTTTCTTCTCCACTGATTTTGATCACATTGTAGTTGGCCTCCATCCTATCTCCATATACCCCCCTCTCCCTCTCTATATTTCCATCTCTCTCTCTCTCTCTCTCTCTCTCTCTCTCTC
>SZWC01017781.1:23028-40895 GCA_023375785.1 Penium margaritaceum | reverse complement strand
GGCATCCTCCTCATGTTCCGGAGGATCGGATACGTCGGAATCAGAGTCTGACTCCTGCGAGTCATCTTCATGAGCTCCTCTCCCTGTTGTAGCACCTATCACATGCCATTGTGCTGGTGCTTCGTCTCCCTCTTCAAGGAGAGTGAGCCACTCTCCCTGTTTTGGAGCGTTCTCGAGTTCGAGATGCTCTCCCTTACTCACAGACCTTTCATGGAAATCCACGTCTTTGCTGCGGATGACCTTCTTGGCTCCTTGGTCCCATAGTCGATAAGCTTTGTGGGCGGTATCATAGCCGATGAAAATACACTTTCGTGCTCTTGCATCGAGCTTTCCAGGGCCCTCACCGGCCTGGACCTTGGCAAACCCGGTGCAACCAAACACCTTGAGATGGGAGGCGTTCGGCTTCTTGTGTGACCATGCTTCTTGAGGCGTCTTCAGCTGTTGTGTCTGCTTCTTCTTACCTCTCCTTCGCAGAGCTGCTGCAGGTGTGAGGTTCACAAGGTAGGTAGCCGTACGTGCTGCTTCAGCCCAGAACCTAGGAGGAAGCTTGGCGTCAAAGAGCATGCACCTAGTCATGCCTAGGAGCGTCTGGTTCATCCTCTCTGCTACGCCATTGCTTTGAGGTGAGTAGGGCGTAGTTTTCTGGTGTTCAATGCCCTGTGTCTTGAGCCACTCCCTGCAAGCTTCATACTCTCCCCCGTTGTCTGTCCTGAATGCCTTCACCTTCTTTCCACTCTGTCGCTCAACCATAGCGACAAAGGCCTGCAGATTCTCCTTCACCTCACTTTTCTTTTTGAGAAAGTATATCCAGACTTTGCGGCTGTTGTCGTCGATGCATGTGAGGAAATATCTGCTGCCTCCATTTGACGGTATGCGAAAGGGACCACATACGTCAGAGTGGACAAGATCNAGGTTCTTGGAGGATGTGCACAGGCTAGAATGAGCAGCCCCAGTGGCTGCATTTTCTTGTGGTTTTGTTGCCAAATCATCTGTTGCCACTGCTTCCGCTGCTCCAACATGTCCTTCCTCATCTGATTCTGCATCGCTGCTCTCCTCATCATCACTCTCCACCAAAGATTCAGCCGTTGGAGTTGTCGTCTTGGTCTGCAAGACGTAGAGTCCATCGACACGAGGAACCTGTGCGACAACCTTCTTGGCAGAGTAGGAGATGTTGATGTCCTTGGTAGGAACTATCACCGCTTCCTTCTCTGTAAAGACCACTGTCATGCCATGGTCAGTTATTTTAGAGACGGAGAGCAGGTTGGCTGTGAAGGAGGGCAAGTAGACCACCCCCTCTAGCTTGAGGTCGGAATCTCCACCGTTGACACCCACTGTGACCAGCTTGTCACCAATCCCCTCAGCTGCCTCAACCTTGCCGTTGGCGACCCTGAAGTTCTTGTTACATGGGGCAAGAGAGATAAAGTCTCTCTTCTCGTAAGTGGTGTGCTCGTTTGTGCCCGAGTCAAGGCCATAGGCTCCTGGCCTGAGTATCGCCCTCCCTTTGTTGGAGGCACACTCAGCCATCAAGCTTGTGGGATCCTTCCCACCATTTCCCCCTCGCCAGTCATCCCCGTCTCCTCCCTCTTTCTTGGGTGCACGGCACTCTCGAGCCCAGTGTCCAGCCTTGCCACAGTTATGGCAGTTTCCTTGGCGCTTTGTACCCCTTCCACTGTTGCTAGTGCCGTTGTTTCCCCTGAACCCAGAGGATGAGGTATTGCGGAAGGTGCCACTGCTCCGTAAGGCAAAGGCAGCCATGTTTGCTTCACTGCTGCTACGACGCACATACTCAGAGTCCACCCTCCAATCACCGTTATCATGGGGCCCCAACTTTCCGGCAGCGTCATCAGAAAAATCATAGCCGGCATGTCCGATTTCAGGTCCCACCCCATGCCCGTGGCTTGTTGCAAGAGTGTCTCAAACTTCTGCATAAAGGCGGAGACATCCTCCCCTTCACCGAGCCTCATGCTGATGAGATTCTGTAAAATGAAGAGACGGTCGGCAAGTGAGGAGGACTGAAATACCTTGCCGAGTTGGCGTATGCCGCGGCTGCCACTGTACAACCGCTGATGTGTGAAAGGATTGAGGGTTGAATGGAGGACACAAGAATGGCGAGAGCCTTCTTGTTGAGCTTGACCCATGCCACAAGGTCAGCACCCTCCTCCTTTGGTGTTGGGATAGTTCCGTCAAAGTATCCTAGCAAATCTCTGTCATCCATGATGATCTCAAACTGCCACTTCCAGAGTGCAAACCCCTCTCCATCAAATTTGAGGATGGGCGAATGATTCCCTGGTTCCCTTGTCCCTGCCATCCCTACAACTACAACTGCTACAGCTGCTGCACCTGTTGTTGATGCCGATGAACCTGTGTTTGAGGCCGTTGTAGGCTGTTGGTGAGAAGAGGAAACTGCTTCCCCTGTTCACGTTGGCTGTTGCAAGCAGATGTAGGCTGATGTAGGCTGATGTAGGCTGATGTCAGCTCCCAAGGTAGAAAGGTGCAGATGTGTTGCATTCCCCTCCTGCTGATGTTGCCCTGCAAACAGAGAAGTTGGGTGAGAGCGAAGGCGCTCTCACTGCTTGTGACCTTAGCGGTTGCGTGCGTGAAACTTCCCTAACCAGAGGAGTGGGCCCATAACCCTTTGTTAGCTACTGAGCTAACCACCTCCGGCAGAGAAGCCGCGAAACCGAAAAGCTCACAAAGGTTCTTACACCTTCTTCCTTTGCAGGTATGTGTCATGCACCCCAAACTTAATCAGGCATACACTTCACCTTCAAGAGTACTAACGCCTTAGCATTACATCTCAAGAAGAGCTCAAGTCGTCAATACGCAAGAGAGCATCAAGCAAGGGTTGATTGATCAGCATGCAAGACAAGTCCTTTTATAGCTGTCTGTCCAGTCCTAGAACTCAAAAGCACATTCCTGGGAAGTGGCCTGAACCAGCCACGTCACCAATAGACTTACACTGTGGGCTTGACACATAAGCATCCTAGTGTCAAGGTGACAGACCAACCATGTAGCGTCCAAGAAGCTACGGACTTTCTTTCTTGGAAGCTTCCACAGCAAACAAGATATGCATGGGGCCAGGATTGACCTCATGACCTCTCACTTGGCCAAATCAACAAAATGGCCAAGGTAACCACTCACCCACATGGTGTACTCACAGGTCATATCTCACAAGAGACAGAGCATAGTTGAGTCACACTACAACGGATCTAGGGGTCATACCTCCACAAGGGGCAGAGCATTCCTGATCCGTCCTACAACACTGAACAAGGGGCAAAAACATTCAACAAATACAAGGTTTCCTCGTGACACACCAAGTGCCCGGGTCTCAACCGTGCAACACATAAATCACACACCCACGTGTCAAACATCACACAAGAGGTACAAAGTAACAATGTCTCCTCATGACCCTGGAACATGTCTCTGGGGTCCGGGTGTCGACCACACCTGCTCGCATGCATGGAACATACATAATGCATGGAGGTAATCAGTCTCCATCTCACACCGGTACAAGTCACCAGGTACGCCGGTCTCGACCAGCATAACCTCAAGCAGAGTATAGTGCCAGAAAAAAACGAACCACGCTATCCTTAGAATGGTGTCAGGCCAAAGCCCATACACCAACACCCCCCCTGGGCTGCAGAGGCTGACAGTGTTGAAAAGTGCCCCTGCCATGGATGCTGTTTGCCGTTTTCCTGGTCCGACCACTAGAGAGTGGTTGGATGTCCAATCTGATTGCAGATTTGGACTCCTTGGATTTTCCCATGCAATTTCGAGCTTTCAGTTCCTCAATTTGGTTGAGAATTCAGAGAGTTAGCCCTACCAAAAGTTCGGGTGATGCGGCGGGTGGAATCTGGTATCCGTCCGGGGTGACGGGATACTCCACCGCCGGTGGTCCGTGTTCAGATCCAACTGGCTCCGTAGACCCCAAGGCCCAAGAGGAAGTAACCAGGGAGGTCCCCTGGACCAGGGTGAGCCGCCTTTTGACTTGTCAATCAAGAAAAGGCGCTTCGAGCCGTCGTCGGCTCGTGTCGGAGACGACTCGCGTCGGCGGCAGCCAAAGGCGGCTCCACCAAGGGTTGCTTGGATGGGCGTAGCAGGGGCTATACTGCTCTGTTTTGGGCGTGCTTGGATGCGTTGGAAAGCTCAGATCATAGGCTATAAGAATCTGATGTAATCCCACCAAAACAACAAACCATTAATGATTCGCAGCCTTTCTCAGTTTCCGCAATCTGTATTCTGCCAGAATTCTGCTCCCTTGGTGTTGTGCCGACCCAAAGCACATGCCTCCCTTGGAAGTCTCTTTGCACTAAGAAGCCGTGGACACTTAGGCAGTTCAGGGCACGCCAGGAAATCATTCCTAACAGACAGCACAAACAAAGGTGATGGCCGCGTCCAACACAATCCCTCAAGAGGGAGCACGGCTCCCCCATGGTCACACACCCGTGCAAAACAATAGTATGGGTGACGATGATAATGGTGGGATGTGCTCGCACATGGCCTCACTCTGCACTGTCGTCATTGTTGCCGTTGTCGCCGCTGTCGTCTTCGTCGCTGCTGTAGTTGTCCGTGCTGTCGTCACCTATTGTTGTGACTGGTGCTGAGCTCAGGGCCTCTTCCAAGTGCATCACTTGCTGTATGCTTGCCAGCTGTTGAGCAGCACATCGCCACGTGGACTCTGCAGTGTCGAGACGCGTGTACAGCTCATAGAGCTCTGCTGCAGCTGTCGGCTGGGCGGCTGCATCTACGGCATGTAGGCAGCCAGTCGCGGAACAAACCTGACTGTGGACCCCGATCGAGTGTGCATTGGCAGGAGCCATAGCCTCCTCACTCTTGCCACCTCATCGCGTAGGTTAGCCGTCAAATCATCTGTCACCTGGTCGCGAGCTGCCCGCAAAGCATCAACACTAGACAATGTGTTGGCATCTGTAGTGTCCAAATCGATCCGAGATGCTGCTGTGGAGGAACCGGCTGTTGCTGACACCTCTGTCACGCAGCCTTCGACTGCTGGCCAGACATCGGCATCAGTCTGTGGGTGTGCCTCTATGGCGTCATGGCCATCAATGAGAGCACGTACGTCTTGGGAATCCTCCGAAGCCCTCGTGCATAGCCAATCGTCCACCTATTATTGAATGCCGGCTCGTCGCCAACGTGCATCCTGTACAGACCACTGTGCTGCCTCGAGACGTGTGTGCACATCCTCTATGCACCCCTCGACAGCTCCTCGTGCTCGAACATTTTTAGTGTATCAATGGTTGCTAGCCTCCTGGAGTGCGGCCATGAGACCTTGAACGTGCGCCTCTACTCAAGCCACAAAGGCCTCCTACTCATCGACCGCGGAGCACAGGCACTCGGGTATGGGAACTGCAACTGGGATGAGTGCAGCTATTTCGTCGGCTGCAACCGCCATGATGTTAGCGATGCCTGTCAAGGTAGCCATGAGCCGAAGGTCTGCATCTTGCCATGCATCCTCCAGGGTAGATGCATCTGCAAGGGTGACTGTTGTAGGCTAATCAGATGTCGCAAAAACATGTGCCTCTCGGATGTCAACAGTGTCAACCACTGCAACAATTCCTGCACGGGCCGTCACTGATGAGGCATCCGTTGATGTCGCCTCCTCCAACTATCGGCACAAGTCCGACCACCTCCACACTACACCGTGAAATGTCCACTCAGCAGCCTCAAGGCGCGTGTACACATCCTCGATGTCTACTACTGCTAACTGACAACCCGCAACATTTGTTGTGCTCCAACGTGTGCTCGCTGTACGCAGCTCAAGCATGTGGTCCTGTAGGTACCTGTCAGTAGCAGTGACTTCAACTGCTACTACTGTCACGACGTCGATGGCTGCCGACACACCCACTGCCTGGACGTTTGCTCCACATGTGTTCGCTGTCACCGCCACTGCTACTACTGCCCCATCCACTGCTGCTGCCACACATGCCTCTGTGGTCATGGTCTGTGCTATGTCAACTGCGGTCTCCTTCTCTATGTCTGCCTCCAACTCCGTGTCAGATCACACGTGCGTCTCTGACTCCACGTCGGACCACCCCTCAAATGTCACATCCTCACTGAGAGCATCCTGTCATGAAGCACCTTCTGTCGCATCCCTCCTACACTCTCCGGTGATCATCGGCGGACACTCCATACCCCCCTTGACCAACGCACCAGTAGAATCTGCAAAGGGATGCTTTGCAAACCCTACAATTGGGGACGAGAGAGTCATCTCCGTGGTGACGTCTACCATTACTGCAAGTACTGCTGCCTTGTGGGCACGTGTTGTCAAACGTGCCGAACGCTGCCTCGTTGACCGAGTGCGAGCGCGACGACGACGAGCTAAAGGGACCACAACGGAAGCTAAAGGGTCAGATGCTGGGATGACTCCAACTGCCCCCAACACGGAGCTAAGGACGTCAGATGCGGAGCTAAGGTCAGGACGCGTGGCATCGTCATGTGGTGTCATTGACAGAGGTGAGGATAGCGAGGAGGAAGATGTAGCTGTCTGTAGTGGCATGGTGGCAACAGCACGCTCAGAGACCGCATGGTTTATGAGCTGTTGCACCATGCGCTTCAGACCATGGAGCTTGGCATACAACACCGCCACAGCTCCACTAAGGGGAGCAACAGTGTCGGCCGGCAATGTCTCGGAGCCGGATGGTGTAGAAGAAGGGAGGGATCATATCCAGGGGGGTTGCCACCCGGCAGGGTGGGGGCGACACTGGCGGAAGCCATGGTGCCAATCGCCATAGTAGTAAGAGGCGATTCCAATAGAGGCCTGAGGCATGTGCCACGGCTACAACTGCCACTGTGGACACGGATGCTACCACGCATGCAGTGCGAGTGCCAACCACGGCGTCGGCTATGCTCCCTACCACGCCAGTCTGCTCATCTCTGGAGCTTGGCGTGGGTGAGTGCACACCGCACTTGCTCCCGCTAGCACAAGGCCACAAGGAGAGGTGTGCGATCGAAGTACAGTCTCTCAGATGTGCTACGATGCCATCACGAGGACGGCCACCACCAGGCTAGTGGTGCGCTACTGTGCGTCTGTTACACAATTGTTATGCTGCAAACGCGCGGCTAGCGTAACATGCAACCTCAAGTTGCCTGGAGTGTAATTGATGTTGTGGCTGCTGCCTATGGCCACCGTCAACACTGACGGCGGTGGTCCCCACCACACTTCCAGCGACTGGTAACGCTACTAGTAGTGCCGCTGTAACTGCAGCTCTTGTTATTGTACTGGTCGCTGTCACCAACTCACACCTGTGACCTCCGGCCACCCTTTCCTTCTTTTTTTTCTCCCTTTTTTCTTTCCTTTTGGTACCACCTCCTTGGGTGCCCCTTTTGGGGTGATTCTGGGGCGTCCCACTCGAGGACCCCCTTTCTGTCCTCCGTCAAGCAAGCTCGCTTGGCAAGCTTTCTGATCGGTGAGCTCTACTGTGCGCAAGCTCCTTGATGGACACCCCCCTTTCTAGAGGAGCCCATCGCAGCACAAAGTTGCCGTGCTTCCTGTGACTGCACAAAGATGGGGGTAGGTGAACCTACTCCCGTAGCTGCTGCGCCTGCTGTGCATGTGCGTGCACCTGATGCTGCTTGCGTACCTGCTATAGCAGTTGTGTGCTGCTCTGATGAGTAGTAGCGCTTTAGCACTACTTTGCGCTGCGGTTGTGCATGCAGCTGCTGCGCTGATGCTGCTCTCTATTGCTGGTGCTTCTCATTGCCTTCTAGTGTTTCTACTGCTCATTGCTCACTGCTCATTGTTGTTGCTGCTGCTGCTTGCTGCTGCCTATTACTACTGCTCGCAGCCGCCTGCTTCTGCTACTGCTCGCTGCTGCTGCTGTTCTTTGCTGCTACTGCTACTGCAGCTATTGCCTATTGTTGTTGCTGCTCCTAGCTACTGCTGCTAGCAATTGCTAGCGGCTGCTAGCTGTTGCTAGTGGCTGCTACTGTCGCCACTGTTGCAAGCTACTACAGTCGTTGCCGCAAGCTGCTGCAGATGATGTGCACTGGCACTACTCTCCTTCCATTTTTCCTTTTTTTTTTTTTGGTGTGTACAGACCGGTAGCCAGACACAGCTACCACTGGCACCCATTGCTGCTGTTGTAGTGGCTACTGCGCGCAGCTGCTCCCGTTGCAGGTACTTCCCACTCATGCTCCTCCTACTACCGTAGTTTCTTGCACCTGCCGCTGTTGTCTCCACTGCCTCCACTGCTCCACTGCAATGTAGTCATGGTGGGTCACTCCAGGATCTACGGGTGCTACTATGGGTGGTTGTCGTTGCTGCCAGTCACTGGTGCTACTACTGTTGCGTCTCTGTTGCATAGCACAACGAGCTGTGGCTCGTCCGCTCTAACACCAAAATGAGAATGCCAGGAAGCTTCCTAGCACGCTAACCACTGACTAGGCGTCATGGCTCAGTCAGCTCCTGGCGTCAACACACGTCGGACGCGAAACGACAAGGGTTTGGCTAGGCGACACAACCAGTGTCAAATGTGCTTCCATAAATAAAACACATGCAGAGAGAAGTGACAACTAACAGGAACACAATATAAATACCTGCTACGGCTCACGGCAAGTGACGCATGCGCGTGAGTTAGTCCTAAAACTGGCCCAAAACCACTGTTTTGGCCATAAACCTATGTATAGGTATCCAAACGCACCACTGTATGAGCCTAGAGATGAAGAATCTCGAGCCGGACGTTACAGCTGGTCACACACACAATTCCAGCATCAGTCGGTGGACAGACAATGCAAAACATGGAAATTGGGCTTGAGAGCTAGTCCACCAAGACAACTCTAGCGTCTCCAGAAAATCTGGAAATGACCCAGGCAAGCACCCGGGATGTTGTGGCACCTGTCTGGCAGCTCTTTGTGCACGGAGCTAACACTCGTCGATGCCCTGGCGCCAGCTGCTTTCGCATCATGGATCATATCGTCGTGCTTGATGGTGTGTGTGGCTTCCACCCATCACGAGCGACGGCCGGAAGAGCAGCGGTACAGGAGGGCGCGGCAACATGGTCCCCGTTGCGGACCCCGGAGGCACCGGCGCATCGGCAGTTGGTCAACCACCCACTCGGAGTTGACCGATGACTGCCCCAGCATCGTTGATGCTGTCTCGGACCTCCTACAATTTTTCTGCAGCCTATCCTTGATGGGACGCAGTTTGCGCCGGAGCACCATCGAGTGGTGGCTCCATCCACCAGCAGCTGCCAGAGAGCTGCCACGACGCCCTGGGTGCTTGCTGAGGTGCTTTGTGGTTTTTTTGCAGACGCTAGAGTTTTCTCGGTGGACTGGCTCTTGAGCCGGATTTGCATATTTTACATTGTCTGTCCACCGATAGGTGCCAGACTTATGCATGTGACCAGTCATATCGTCCGGCTTGAGATTATGCATCTCTAGATTCAAACGGCATAGCGTTTTGATTTTTCTGCGTTGAGTTACGGCCAAACACTGTTTTTGGGCCAGTTTTAGGACAGACCTTGCACTGCCACGTGCGACACTTGTCGTGCACCGCGCTAGGTGTTTATGCTTTGGACTTGTCATTTGTCATCTCTCTCTGCATGTGCTTAGTAATGGAAGCACATTTGACACCGTGTCAAGTCGTGTAGCCAAACCCTTGCCATTTCACGTTCGACCTGTGTTGACGCCGCGAGCTGACTGAGCGCTGACGCCCAGTCAGTCCTAGGAAGCTTCCTAGAATTTTCTCATGGTATCAGAGCAGTGAGACAATTCTCGCCAATCTGTATAACAAAGACGGAGCAGAGCAACAGTAGTGAGCGTCACCATTGCAGCCGGTCCACTAGGACCTCTCGACGTCACCCGACTGCTGGCGATGTCACCCACCTTCAGCACGTGAGAGTGCATCAGCAGGTAACACCTGCAACAGGCGGCAGCCGCTAGGAGCTGCCAACATTAGCGCTAGAAGAGGTGGCAATAGGCCGCAGCTGCAGTAGGCGGCGACGGGCAACAGCAGTGCACGGCAGCATTAACACATAGCAAAAACAACGTGTAGAAGGAGCAGCGCGTAGTAGTGCTGCCCAACAATAGTAGGTGGCGGCGGGCAGCATCAACAAGCATCACCATTGAGCTACAGCACCAGAAGTAGTAGCAGTAGCGCACCAGAGCAGCAGCGCAACAACAATGAGCGGCGGCAGCAGCACGCAGCAGCCGTCGCGCATAGTAGCAGTAGTAGTAGCACGAAGCTACGCTTGAATAAAGGAGCAACTTACAGGTGCTGCCACAGCAGCGCAAGTAGTTGCGTGACTGCGTCTGCATGCGTCACCGTAGGAGCAGCAGCGGCAAGTAGCCGCATGAGCAGCTGCGGCGGCGAGCAGTTGCAGCAGCAACGATGGCGGCAAGCTGCTATAGTAGTAGTAATAGCAGGCAGAAGGCGGCAATGAGTAATAGCAGCAGCATTAGCGGCAAGTAGCTGCAGCAGTGGCAACGGCGTACAGCATGCGCAACGGCAACAACAGTAGTAGCGTTGGCGCTGGCGAGCAGCTGCAGCGTGCGGTCACAACTCCTCACGCGGGCTACAACAGCAGCAACAGCCCGCGTAGCAGTGGCAGCCGCAGCAGCAGCACCCACTACTGCTGCTTGCTCAACCGGCAAAGCTACATTGCAGCTTCGCATTGCGAGCAAGCAGTGTGACGCTGCTTGCTCTCAGCGAGCGAGCTCGCCGAGCGAGCTCGCTTGACGGGCTCGCTCGAGGCGAGGCTCGAGCCTGCACAACAAAAAAAAAGGGGGAGGGGGAAGGCATAGGGGGAGGCCCTCAAAGGGCACCCCGGAACAACCCTAAAAGGGCCACCCGAGGAGGTGACGCCTTTAAAAAAAGGAAAAAAACAGGTTGGAGAAAGAACCCAAGAAGGGGTACCCCACTCGCGCTGAGCGATTGGTGAACCAAAAACAAAACAGAGGAGTTTTTGTGTTCTTTTGTCTGTTTTAGTTTTTAGTGAGGCTTGAGGCCATTACCGTCGGCTGACGACGGAAACCGCTATAAAAGCAGCCGCCGCAAGAGTCGTAGTACCAACCGCAACGACGAAGGTCACTTGAGGCCATAGCCGTCTGTTGATGACGGCACCCAGTGCAGCATTTGTGGCACTGAAGGCGACTTGAGGTCGCACATTGCGATAACTATACCATCGCCACCGGGAGCAACATTTTATAATACACTACAGTTCAAGTTGTCGACATGACTGAAGACATCGCAGCCCGTCTTAGAGACGTTGCTGCATTTGTATCCGTCCACGTGGTGTTCTACACCACCGGGGTTGAGTGTGAGAGATCATCACCTATGCTCAGCTCTCGACATGCGCTGCACAATGTGGCCGTGGGCGTTGCCATTGCCGTGGTCTGCGCCTGAGCCTTAGTTGTGGCAGCTGCCACAGGCATAGTGGTCCATGGATCCGTGGCACGAGTCCCACTTTTCCTCAGGGTCTTTGTGCTGTTACTGTTGAGATAGGCAGCATGGCTGGCGCCAGTGCCGACAACGCCCTCGAGGGTGGCATCCCCCTTGGGTACGATCATCCCCACCTCCTCCTTGAGTGGATACTTCACCGAGTGATGCCACAGCATTTCAGCGTGGTGATATGGCCGCCCTACACATGGAGGTTTGGAACCTCAAGCGCATGGTCCAAAAGCTCCTTGACCACGTGACTACCGAGCGAGCTGCCACCCCTCCGCAGGTGTCACCTCCCACTTCATCTTCATCTTCCTCCTGATCCTACATCCCTTCCTCCGATGATGCTAGTATGCCGGATCTATCGTCTACATCCGTCGCCCTTTGCTCCGTCTTGGAGGATGTCGGCATCATATTGATGGATGGACCCCCAGCCCCTCGCCGTACCTCTCCTTCTTGCACTCATCGTGCTCGATGGCGAGTTGCTCGTCTTGCACATCGCGCGCACGTACCACCATCAGACGCGGCTATGGGAGGACTCACAAGTGACGAGAATCCCTCTTCTCCTATCCACGGGTTGGTGTATCGAGCCCCCACAGCTCCTGTCCAGATTTCGGTCATAGAGAGGATGGTTTTTCCGCCGACGACCTCGGTGGAGCTCGGCATTGGTGAGGCGACTGCTCTACAGCGTAGGATGGTTGAGGTGGATGACGCTACACAGCAGACTCAGCTAGCAGAGAGATTGGCGGGGGTAGACGTTTGCCCTCATGGAGACTCTTCGTCAGAGTAGGATTGGTTTGATGCTGGGTCAGAGTGAGGGATAGAGATGGTGTTTGTCCATACCTTGGCGAATGACATGACGACGGCCGATACAAGAGCTATGCCTGATAGTGTACATGCTCTTGCGTTAGCTGGTGTGGAAACAGCTGCCATGGTTCCAGGAGCAGTAGTAGGATCGGGTGATAGAGATGCTGATGCTCGGCCCACAACAGACGCCCAGGTGGTTCTGACAGATAGTGCCGGGCAACAAGAGCAAGTGATGGACCGCCAGGACGAGGCAAACTTCCTCCATGAGGATCGGTCGTCTGTCGTGGAGTGGTCCGACGCAGGGTCAGATGCAGACGTAGAGGCCCAGTGCACTACCGTTCTTGCAGTAGCCATGGAACGAGCACGAGATGGCCCTTTGATGACAGCAGACTTCTGTGTGTACACCATCGAGGATGCAGAGCGAGCAACGGACCTCCGATTCCTTGCTCTCTTGATCGGTGTTGTTGACATCATGGTGGTTCCACCTGCGGACATAGCTACTCTCGTCCCAGCTACAATTCTTGTATCGGAGCACCTACACTCCATTGTCGACGAGTATGAGACAGTGGTGCCTTGAGCGGAGGCGCACGTGCAAAGTCTCATGGTCACGCTCTGGGAGGCAAGCAGCCGCTGTTACATCGTGGATGTTCCAACACGACAGGCTGTCAAGGAGTGTGTGGAGGATGTACATGGGCATCTCAAGGTAGCTGAGTAGTCTGTACAGGATGCACGCCTTGGAGAGGTGGATCTCCAGTAGTAGGTGGACGATGGGCTGCGTACAAGGGGTCACAAGGAGCACCGCGGCACTAAGTGCACCTTTGATGACCACGACGTCGCCGCGGATACTGCTGTACCCACACATGCCGCCATCCGACTAGCAGCTGACGGCCGAGCGACAGGTGTATCACAAGCAGCGGGTACCTTTGTAGCAGCCGTGACTACAACCCCAAACAACTTACGTGGCGACTCATTGTCTTGCGCTCCCGCCCCACCAGCACTTCGTGGCCCGGTGGTACTTGAGTAGACCACTGACGCAGAGTACATCGACTTGTGCGACGAGTAGGCGCAGCTCCACTCTTTCCTACAGGGTGAGACCGCGAGGCTGCAGGAGGCTCTGGCTTGTGCCGACACGCACATGATCAAGATCCACTGTCAGGTTTGTTCTGGGATCGCCTACATGCTGAAGATGTAGCCTGGCGGTCGGCTGCCGCGTTAGGGTTCGTCGAGCTCCACACGCGCCTCAACGCTCTAGGCCCGAGAGGCGATATGCAACTCAACAGTTGGAGGCCATGCAGCAGGCGATTGTCTTGGAGGAGGCCCTCAGTGCTGCCCCCATCACATCAGCAGATGATAACAGCAGCGATGATGATAGCAACGAAGATGCCAGCGACGATGGAGCTCCGGGATGAGGCTCTATGCAAGTACATCTCACCAACATTGTCGTCACCCTATTGTGATTTGTGACATTCCTGTCAACCTATGCAATGTACTGTGACCACTCGGTCGTGTCCATACTCGTGCAGATCCCTGATGCGGACCCTGGTGGTACCGGTTTGTTATCTGTTGGAGGACTACCAATTTGAAGCTGACCGACGATCGTTCCAGAGCTCTGGAAGCTACTCGTGACCTCCAACAGTTTTTTTTGTAGCACGTAGGAGTGTATTGGTGGACTGGTCGTGGGACCGATTTGCATTTTTCTGCATTGTGTGTCCACCATTTGATGTTGGATGCATGCATGTGACCAGTCGAAGCGTCCGGTTTGTGATCCTGCACGTCTAGGTTCAAACGGCGTAGTGTTCTAACATGTCTGCGCAGAGTTACGGTAAAACAAGTGGTTTTGGGCCGGTTTTAGTTGCACTACCGTGTGTGACACCTGCCGTGGGCTGCGGTAGGTACTTATGCCATGGACCTGTCATTTTTCATTTCTCTCTACAAAAGCTATTGAAGCATTCTGACACTTTGCCTTGTGTCTCCTAGCAAGACCCTTGCCGTTGTGTGCACGACTTCTGACTATCGTCACCGTCTGACTAGGCACTGGCGCCTAGTCGGCGACTATGTCGCTGGGAAGCTTCGATGCATCTTCTCATGGTATCAGAGTGGTGAGAGAGTTCTTACTGAGTTGTGCAGCAGAGATGCAACAGAGCAAGAGCAGTAAGAGTCACCGCTATGGTAAATCCACAGGGACCTATCAACGACAGCCGACTGCCGTTGATGACGCTCACCATCATCGAGTGAGGCTGCAATAGCAGTAGCCGCTAGAGGCAGCAGGAAAGAGCTGTAGTATGCTACAATTGCCAGGAGCTGCCAACATTGGGACATACAGCAGTAGTAGCATTGACCAATAGCAACAACAGTGCAATTGAGCGGCAACATAGCAGCAGCGGCAGCAATAGCGGCAGCAATAGCGGCGGCAGCAGCACAATAGCAGCGCGCGACAGCAGTAGCACAATAGCAGTGCAGCAGCAGCAATGGCAACAGCAGCGTGGTAGCAGCGGCGGCAGCAGCGCGTGGCGACGGTAGCAGCACGCGGCAACCGTAACGTGCAACAGCAACAACAGCAACACACAGCGGTAACATGGCTCCGTCTGGTGATAACGGAAAAAGGATACTAGATCCCTCTTCTTCCTCCTCAGGGGTCATGAGCCCACGTTGGTAGGCTATTGAGGACATGCATAGCCAGTAGGACAAGATGCATGGCCTACAATCGGAGCAGCCTGACGCCATCCCTACACTCAGCGAGCTTCTTCGGGGTCATTTCGCGACCCCACGATAGACCTCTGAGGCAACGGCCGTTGTTACACCCTCTACACAACAGTCAGCTCCAGTACCGGAGAGAGGAGCTTGAGCTGACCCGCCACCTCTTGATCCTTGGGATGAGGATCTAGATATGCCAGGTATGGAGGAAAACTCCCCCAAGCGCTAGATTCGTGTGCTTCAAGAGCGTCTCCGCCAGCTTCAGACAAGCTATCGACCCTCACACACATCTTGTTTTCCTGATATTCGATCATCGCCTGACCTCCACCCCAGCGACTTCACTCTTTCCAGTGTCTTTCCCATCCCTCATCATTCCAACTTGTGGTTGCTCTCCCTACGGAGCGGCAACCCAAGGACTTCGAGACATTGCCCCCACGGAATGTCAGTGAGGACGGTTTTGACTGCTGGGAGATCCTCTTCCAGGTTTGGGCCACTTCAGGGGGCGTGTGGCCCTAGTGCTAGAGTCCGTATCAGACTATGGACCAAGAACAGATGCTGACAGCGGCTAGGGTGATTTGCAGACTTCTCTACGCCATGCCCCACAAGACCGTTGTCGACTTCCGCTCGTTCCTTGGCGAGGCGGGCACAGGCACCAGCGCTGATCCACATGGGGGCTGGGACCTAGAATTATCCCTGCCTGCGCTCCTTCTGCAGTCTCCTTCTCCATCCTCTGCCACTTCCTCCTCTTCACCTTTTACCCTGCTTACACCAACTCAGACACATGGTGTCACAACATTAGCACAGGGGAAGAAGGGGCGACACAGGCGTGGCTCGGGCCAGCAGCAATCACAGCACCAGCTATCATCGAGTAGTAGTAGTGGATGCTCTGTTCACTGCTATAATTGTGGAGGTACTCATCGCTACACCGAGTGCCAGCAGCCGCTCGACCGCACATCCTCCGGGCGCGCGGCGACCACAACCGCAGCAGTTCCCACTTCACCACCGGCGAGCAGCGGCGACCCGGACCCACGTGACCGTACCATCGCCGAGCTCCGACACCTTCTGGCAATTTGCTTTCAGGGAGGTACGTGTATGTTGTCATAGCCGGGTGGATCACAGACTGTATGTCCATCTGTTCTTGTGGCTTGTGATGACTTGTGTGGGGGGGCACAGTCGACATGTGATGATGATGGGCATGACTGTACCGATTGGATTCATGAGTCACTTCTTCGTCTCTTCTTCTTCTTCTTCTTCTTCTTCTTCTTAATCGTTCCTCCCTACCTCCTCCCTAGCGTTTGTCTGAGGCAGAGTGTTCTGTTGCCCGTTGTACAGGGAAGTCCTCCAGTCGTGATTGTGGTGGCACTTGCATCATCGATTTTGGTGCCACTCATCACATGGCCTGTCGTCCTAGCGACTTTGTCGTTCTCGGCCCTGTTGCGTATGTTTGTTCCGTTTGCACAGGCTCTAGTCAGTCCTTGCCAGTCCAGGGTGTTGGGGTCAAGTGTTTTGATGGTCCATGTGGCCCCGTGTACCTTTACGATGTGTTGTTTGTTCCTGACCTTGAGCTCAATTTGCTTTCTGTCCGTGCCTATACACTGATGGGAATCTCTATGGAGCACACTTTGAACTCTGCGACTGTGACTGCCATTGACACTCATAGCGTTGTTCTTTGTGCCTCTATTGTGGATGACATGTATCGTGTCTCTCGGACTTCTGCTCCTTGCTCCCTCTCCCCTTCAGCTTGTGAATTTGTCAATGGCTTTCTGTCTCCTAAGCACCAGTGATTGCTTCATCGTCGTCTGTGTCATGTAGGATCCAACACTATGTCGAAGCTCATTTGGACACGACTCGTCCTTGGTCTTGACGCGACTTCTTTTGAGAAGCCGCCAAAGACCGAGTGTCTCTTATGCGCTCAGGATAAGATGCATCACTGCACCTATCTTGACTCCCGTTCTTGCGCACTTCGCCCTCTCAAGTTGGTCCATTCGGACCTCCTCGGTCCTCTTTGTGTCAAGTCTCTGTCCAATAGGGATCGATACGTCCTGACCGTGACTAACGAATTCACCCGGATGCGGTTTGTCTACAGCCTGTGCTAGAAGAGTGATGTTGCTCTTGCGTTTCACCTCTGGCTAGAGATGGCTGAGCATTAGTCCTGCCACAAGCTGCATGCCTTCCACTCGGATTGCAACGGCGAGTTTCTTGGCGAGATGGACAGCTTCTTTGCCGAGCACGGGATTTTTAACCAGGTCTCCGCTCCTACTACTCCTCAGCAGAACGGTATTCTTGAGCGCTACAACCGCACCATGGAGGATGTGGTTTGCGCTATGCGGTCTAAGTGTGATCTCCCGGAGTCCTTCGCCTTTGAAGGAATCACCTACATGACTTGGGTCTTGAACCAGCTTCCGCACGGTCCCCTTCTAGACCACGTCACACCGTATGAACTCTGGTTTGGCAACCGTGCTAACCTGCGCCTTGTTTGCTACTGAGCTAACCACCTCCGGCAGAGAAGCCGCGAAAACCGAAAAGCTCACAAAGGTTCTTACACCTTCTTCCCTTTGCAGGTATGTGTTATGCACCCCAAACTTCATCAGGCATACACTTCACCTTCAAGAGTACTAACGCCTTAGGATTACATCTCAAGAAGAGCTCAAGTTGTCAATACGCAAGAGAGCATCAAGCAAGGGTTGATTGATCAGCATGCAAGACAAGTCCTTTTATAGCTGTCTGTCCAGTCCTAGAACTCAAAAGCACATTCCTGGGAAGTGGCCTGAACCAGCCACGTCACCAATAGACTTGCACTGTAAGCTTGACACATAAGCATCCAAGTGTCAAGGTGACAGACCAACCATGTAGCGTCCAAGAAGCTACGGAATTTCTTTCTTGGAAGCTTCCACAACGAACAAGACATGCATGGGGCCAGGATCGAACTTATGACCTCTCACTTGGCCAAATCAACAAAATGGCCAAGGCA
>SZWC01017781.1:5444-22870 GCA_023375785.1 Penium margaritaceum | reverse complement strand
CACTCACCCACATGGTGTACTCACAGGTCATATCTCACAAGAGACAGAGCATAGTTGAGTCACACTACAACGGATCTAGGGGTCATACCTCCACAAGGGGCAGAGCATTCCTGATCCGTCCTACAACACTGAACAAGGGGCAGAAACATCCAACAAATCTCTCCCTTGCACCTTGCGTCAATGACCATCCTCATTCGTCATCACTTGCGTTGACCATGTCGATACCTTGCCTGCCCGCCTGGTGGAGATCCTTTTCCAGTGGCTTTGTAAGCATGTCAGCCCCGTTGAGCTTGGTACCAACATACTGGAGTTTAACTGTCTGCTTGTAGACCAAGTCTCGAGCGTAGTTGTAGCGGAACTTGATGTGCTTCGTGTGCCTGGACAGGATGGGGTTCTTTGACATGTCAATGGCGCTCATGTTGTCAATCTTGATGACCGTCGTCGTTGCCTGTGGTGTCTTCATCTCAGATAGCAAGCTTCATAGCCACTGCATCTCTTTACACACCTCAACCAAGGCGATGTACTCAGCTACACCTGTTGACAGAGAGACACATTCGTGCTTGCAACTTGCCCAACTGACTGCACCTCCATTCAACATACACACAAAGCCGGAGGTAGATTTTCTGTCATCAATATTCCCTCCCCAATCAGCATCAGTGAAGCACATGAGACGGAGTGATGCGGATCCAGCAATGCCTCCAAACTGGAGCCCCACGTGGCGCGTCCCCTGAAGGTAGTGCATGATGTGCTTCACGGCCTGCCAGTGAAGTGGACCGGGATTGGCGACAAACCGGCTCACCTGCCCAACAGCATGGGCTATATCTGGTCGGGTGGCGACCATGGCATACATCAAACTGCCCACTGCAGACTGATATGGAATGCCAAGCATGTCAGTTTTCTTTGCTTTGTTGGATGGGGACATGGAGGTGGAGAGTTTGCACTCCGAGCTCATGGGTGTGCTGGCAGGTTTGCAATTTGCCATGTCATATCGTTTGAGGATGGAATCGATGTATTTTTTCTGGTTCAGGCTGATGGTACCTGCTGCTCTGTTGCGCTTGATGGCAATTCCAAGATAGAAGTCAAGAGGACCCATGTCCTTAATCTCGAATTTGCCACTCAGCTGCCCCTTGAGATCGTCTAGCAGCTGCGTTGAAGAGGAGCATAGAATCGGGTCATCAACGTACAAGGCGACCAACATTATCCCTTTGTCACTCTCATGCACGTACATGCTAGGGTCATTGTCGCAGTGCATGAAGGACTCCTTGGCCATGAACGTGTCCATCTCCTGGTACCAAAGTCTTGGCGCTTGTTTTAGCCCATAGAGTGCCTTCACCAATCTGCACACCTTGCCCTCAGGAGCATCAACCCCCTCCAGAACCTCCATCAATACCTCCTTGTCAAGTTTGCCGTAAAGGAAGGCTGTCTTGACATCCATCTGGTGGACCTCCATGTTCTCGGTAGCAGCAATGGCGAGCATTGACCGGATGGAGGCAAACGTCACAACTGGAGCAAAGGTCTCATCGTACTCTGCGACAGGACGTTGGGAGAACCCCTTTGCTACCACCCGTGCCTTGTACTTGTCTATCTTGCCATCCTGTTTCCTTTTTACTTTCAGCACCCACTTGGATCCCACAACGTGAGCCCCGGCAGGTCTGTCCACCAGCACCCGTGTCCCATTCTCTTCAATGGAGCTGAGTTCACTGCGAATTGCCTCGTCCCACTCTGCTTTGTCAGGCCGAGTGAGTGCCTCTACGAAAGACGTTGGCTCATCTTGAACCAAGAATGAATAGTTGAAGCCTGTCCATTCACCCTGTCCGCGTCGTAATGTTGCCGAGGTACTTTGAGGCGTGAACTGCTCCTTGAACATGCTGGCTGGTGCTGTTGATACGGAGGTTGGAGGTCTGATTCGTCGTTCATGATGGGAGAGGCATCCTCCTCATGTTCAGGAGGATCGGATACGTGGGAATCAGAGTCTGACTCCTGCGAGTCATCTTCATGAGCTCCTCTCCCTGTTGCAGCACCTATCCCATGCCATTCTATTGGTGCTTTATCTCCCTCTTCAAGGAAAGTGAGCCACTCTCCCTGTTTTGGAGCGTTCTCGAGTTCGAGATGCTCTCCCTTACTCAGAGACGTTTCATGGAAATCCACGTCTTTGCTGCGGATGACCTTCTTGGCTCCTTGGTCCGATAGTCGATAAGCTTTGTGGGCGGTGTCATAGCCAATGAAAATGCACTTTCGTGCTCTTGCATTGAGCTTTCCAGGGCCCTCACCGGCCTGGACCTTGGCAAACCCGGTGCAACCGAACACCTTGAGATGGGAGGCGTCCGGCTTCTTGCCTGACCATGCTTCTTGAGGCGTCTTCAGCTGCTGTGTCTGCTTCTTCTTGCCTCTCCTTCATAGAGCTGCTGCAGGTGTGAGGTTCACAAGGTAGGTAGCCGTACATGCTGCTTCAGCCGAGAACCTAGGNGAACACCTTTAGATGGGAGGCGTCCGGCTTCCTGCCTGACCATGCTTCTTGAGGCGTCTTCAGCTGCTGTGTCTGCTTCTTCTTGCCTCTCCTTCGCAGAGCTACTGCAGGTGTGAGGTTCACAAGGTAGGTCGCCGTACGTACTGCTTCAGCCCAGAACCTAGGAGGAAGCTTGGCGTCAAAGAGCATGCACATTGTCATGCCTAGGAGCGTCTGGTTCATCCTCTCTGCTACGCCGTTGCTTTGAGGTGAGTAGGGCGCAGTTTTCTAGTGTTCAATGCCATGTGTCTTGAGCCACTCCCTGCAAGCTTCATACTCTCCCCCGTTGTCCGTCCTGAATGCCTTCACCTTCTTTCCACTCTGCCGCTCAACCATAGCGACAAAGGCCTGTAGATTCTCCTTCACCTCACTTTTCTTTTTGTGAAAGTACATCCAGACTTTGCGGCTGTTGTCGTCGATGCATGTGAGGAGATATCTGCTGCCTCCATTTGGCGGTATGCAAAAGGGACCACATACGTCAGAGTGGACAAGATCAAGAGGTGCAAGAGCGCGCGTGCCATTGCGCTTGAAGGGTTTGCTTTTCGCCTTGCCTTGAAGACATGACTCACACATGATCTCTGCTCCCTCCACCTCATCACCTAGCTCCATCCCACGCACTAGCTCCTGCTTTCCCATGAGCTCCAATGTGCGATGAGCCACGTACCCAAAGCGCCTGTGCCATAGGCTCTTGGAGGATGTGCACAGGCTAGAATGAACAGCCCCAGTGGCTGCATTTTCTTGTGGTTTTGTTGCCGAATCATCTGCTGCCACTGCTTCCGCTGCTCCAACATGTCCTTCCTCATCTGAGTCTGCATCGCTGCTCTCCTCATCATCACTCTCCACCAAAGATTCAGCCGTTGAAGTTGTCGGCTTGGTCTGCAAAACGTAGAGTCCATCAACACGAGGAACCTGTGCGACAACCTTCTTGGCACAGTAGGAGATGTTGATGTCCTTGGTAGGAACTATCACTGCTTCCTCCTCTGTAAAGACCACTGTCATGCCATGGTTAGTTGTTTTAGAGACGGAGAGCAGGTTGGCTGTGAAGGAGGGCAAGTAGACCACCCTCTCTAGCTTGAGGTCAGAATCTCCACCGTTGACACCTACAATGACCAGCTTGTCACCAATCCCCTCAGCTTCCTCAACCTTGCCGTTGGCGACTCTGAAGTTCTTGTTACATGGAGCAAGAGAGATGAAGTCTCTCTTCTCGTAAGTGGTGTGCTTGTTTGTGCCCGAGTCATGGCCATAGGCTCCTCGCCTGAGTATCGCACTCCCTTTGTTGGAGGCACACTCAGCCATCAAGCTTGTGGGATCCTTCCCACCATTTCCCCCTCGCCATTCATCCCCGTCTCCTCCCTCTTTCTTGGGTGCACAACACTCTTGAGCCCAGTGTCCAGCCTTGCCACAGTTATGGCAGTTTTCTTGGCGCTTTGTACCCCTTCCACTGTTGCTAGTGCTGTTGTTTCCCCTTAATGCAGAGGAGGAGGTATTGTGGAAGGTGCCACTGCTCCGTGAGGCAAAGGCAGCCATGTTTGCTTCACTGTTGCGATGACGCATGGCTTCATTCCCCACATACTCAGAACAGTGGTGTAGGAAACTACATCTTCAGTCCACCCTCCAATCACCGTTATCATGGGGACCCAACTTTGTGGCAGCGTCATCAGAAAAATCATAGCCTGCATGTCCGATTTCAGGTCCCACCCCATGCCGGTGGCTTGCTGCAAGAGCGTCTCAAACTTCTGCATAAAGGCGGAGACATCCTCCCCTTCACTTAGCCTCATGCTGATGAGATTTTGTAGAATGAAGAGACGGTTGGCAAGTGAGGAGGATTGAAATACCCTGCCAAGTTTGGCGTATACCGCGGCTGCCACTGTACAACCGCTGATGTGTGAAAGGACTGAGGGTTGTATGGAGGACACAAGAATGGCGAGAGCCTTCTTGTTGAGCTTGACCCATGCCACAAGGTCAGCACCCTCCTCCTTTGGTGCTGGGATAGTTCCGTCAAAAAATCCTAGCAAATCTCTGTCATCCATGATGATCTCAAACTGCCACTTCCAGAGTGCAAACCCNACCTTGCCGAGTTTGGCGTATGCCGCGGCTGCCACTGTACAACCGCTGATGTGTGAAAGGACTGAGGGTTGTATGGAGGACACAAGAATGGCGAGAGCCTTCTTGTTGAGCTTGACCCATGCCACAAGGTCAGCACCCTCCTCCTTTGGTGCTGGGATAGTTCCGTCAAAAAATCCTAGCAAATCTCTGTCATCCATGATGATCTCAAACTGCCACTTCCAGAGTGCAAACCCGTCTCCATCAAATTTGAGGATGGGCGAATGATTCCCTGGTTCCCCTGTCCCTGCCATCCCTACAACTACAACTGCTACAGCTGCTGCACCTGTTGTTGATGCTGATGAACCTGTGTTTGAGGCCGTTGTAGGCTATTGCTGAGAAGAGGAAACTGCTTCCCCTGTTCACGTTGGCTATTGCAAGCAGATGTAGCCTGATGTAGGCTGATGTAGGCTGATGTCAGCTCCCAAGGTAGAAAGGTACAGATGTGTTGCATTCCCCTCCTGCTGATATTGCCCTGCAAACAGAGAAGTTGGGTGAGAGCGAAGGCGCTCTCACTTCTTGTGACCTTAGCGGTTGCGTGCGTGAAACTTCCCTAACCAGAGGAGTGGGCCCATAGCCCTTTGTTAACTACTGAACTAACCACCTCCGGCAGAGGAGCCGCGAAACCGAAAAGCTCACAAAGGTTCTTACACCTTCTTCCTTTGCAGGTATGTTTCATGAACCCCAAACTTAATTAGGCATACACTTCACCTTCAAGAGTACTAATGCCTTAGCATTACATCTCAAGAAGAGCTCAAGTCGTCAATACACAAGAGAGCATCAAGCAAGGGTTTATTGATCAGCATGCAAGACAAGTCCTTTTATAGCTGTCTGTCTAGTCCTAGAACTAAAAAGCACATTCCTGGGAAGTGGCTTGAACCAGCCACGTCACCAATAGACTTGCACTGTGAGCTTGACACATAAGCATCCAAGTGTCAAGGTGACAGACCAACCATGTAGCGTCCAAGAAGTTACGGAATTTCTTTCTTGGAAGCTTCCACAACAAACAAGATATGCATGGGGCCAGGATCGAACGTATGACCTATCACTCGGCCAAATCAACAAAATGGCCAAGGCAACCACTCACCCACATGGTGTACTCATAGGTCATATCTTACAAGAGACAGAGCATAGTTGAGTCACACTACAACGGATCTAGGGGTCATACCTCCACAAGGGGCAGAGCATTCTTGATCCGTCCTACAACACTGAACAAGGGGCAGAAACATTCAACACGCCTCGCTCGTGTCTGGGGATCCTTGGCTTCTGTGTGGTACACAGAGGAGCAGCAGGGGTCCAAGGTCTCACCGCGGGGTCGCTTGTGTGCCTTTGTAGGCATCTCCACGCAGTCGAAGGCCTGGCGCTTTTGGGACCCTGCTCGCCGTTGCATTGTTGAGTCACACAACACGCTCTTCTTTTCGTCACTCACCTACTGTGATCTGACATCAATCACGTCGCTGTCCGTCACGCACGTTCGTACGTGTGAGGTTTCTCTAGGGATGGGGGAGTCTGCGCCTACGAGCACCTCTCGCCATGCTGATGTGTCCGTTCAATCTCCCTTCACTTCTTGGTCTGTGGCTCTTGATGACCGAGCAATCATCGTTGCCAACCGAGAGACCTCTCCAGGACCGCCGGCTTCTACCCCTGTTCCCTCGCACCCCAAAGGTACCCATGATCCTGATCATGCACCTGTGCATACTCTTGAGACCGTTCCTATGTTCGCCGGCAATCCTGCCTCTGTGTGTGGCCCTACATCACTTGCTCCTACTGTCACACTGAGCCCCTTGTCTCCCACACACGCATCTCCTTGCACGACATCACGATCTCCCTTGCCTCAGCCCTCCCCAACTGCAATCGTGCCTATTTCTGAGCCTGAGGAGCGCCCCTCAAGCCCAGGTAACTCCCATGAGCCTGGCGGTCGTCTTTGACTATTGGACTCCGGAGCTGAGCGAGTGTCTGGTCCCGCACCCAGGCGGTCTACTCGTAGCATCATGAGTGGTGATCTGGGCACAAAGGCCCTAGACCTGAGTGTTCGGAATGAGCACACAGAGGTACATCCAGCGTGCCCCATAGGGCACGACCTCATCACTCGCGAGTTTCATATCGCTTGGGATGCAGCAGTCTATCTTCTGGTCGTCAAAATTAGCATTGAGGCATCCGCTCTTGCCACACAGAGCTTTCCCTCTATGGCGCCTGACCCTGGTACACTGAGTGAAGCTCTCTCATCACATGATGCTGACGCTTGGCGTGCTGCCTGCGAAGATGAGTTTCACGCCATTTGAGAGCACGGAGTTTAGGAGCTAGTCGGCCTTCCACCTGGGAGGAAGGCTATTCAGGTCAAATGGGTCTTTTGCAAGAAAATGAAGCCGTATGGCTCACTAGAACACCACAAGGCTCGCTTGGTCGTCAAGGGGTACTCTTAGACTGAGGGCATCGACTATACTGACACCTTTGCCCCTGTCGTCCACATGACCTCAGCTTGAGCTCTGTTTGGTGTAGTGGCTCAGCATGACTGGGAACTGCACTAGATGGATGTGAACAGTGCATTCCTCCATGGCTCTTTAGATGAGGAGATTTACGTGGCTCAGCCACCTGGATTTGAGGAAAGTGACAAGGTTTGGCACTTGTGCAAGTTCTTGTACAGCCTCAAGTAGTCTCCTCGGTGTTGGAACCAGGAGATCATTGGCACTCTGACTCGTGCAGGATATGTACGGAGCAAGGCAGATCCCTCTCTCTTCATCTGACAGACGCCTTAGTGGTTTACCGCCATCCTGGTCTATGTTGACGACCTTCTGATCACGTCTCCTTCACTGGAGGCCGTGAAGGAGGCAGAGGCTGTCCTCCAGAATTCCTATAGAATGAAGGACCTTGGTCGTGCAATGGTGTTTATTTGCATGGAGATCGTGTAAGACTACAGTTGTCGTACTCTACTACTGCATCAACCCCGATATGCATGTGTTGTGGGGAGCGCTTCAGCGACCTCCTCGGCGTAGTGTCCACGACTTCCACACCTCTCATGCCTGACAGGCAACATGCCCTCAAGGTGGACGATCCCACACACCTGGGGGAGATAGTGGATATGACCTTGTACCTCCGTCTCATCGGATCTCTGATGTACCTAGCCACTACCATACGTCCTGACATCGCCTTTGTCGTCAACCTCCTTGTCTAGTTTTTGCAGGCTCCACGCGCTAGAGCCCTTCACGCGGCTGTGCAAGTGGTGTAGTATGTGGTCTCCACATCGTACCTCGGACTTTGCTTTCGCAAGAAATGTTCGGTGGTCCTTGACAGCTACACTGACAGTGACTAGACCTTGAGCCCAGATGGACGCAGTCGTACCGGTTATGTGTTCCTGCTCAGTGGTACCGCTATGTCCTAGCGCAACGGGAAGGAGGGCTGCATTGCACGTAGCTCATTGGAGGCAGAGTATGTTGCTCTGGGTGCAGGGGCTGCTGAGGCAATATGGCTGTAATGTCTGTTCCTTGGGCTGGGTTAGTCAGTACCTGCCATTGTGCTTCGTTGCGACAGCCACAGTGCTCTTGCCATTGCAGAGAACTTTGGTATCTTCATGCTCGCACAAAGCACATTGCAGTTGAGCATCACTTTGTGCGTGATCTGGTGGAGCGACACGTGATCTCCCTCATTTGGATTGGCACTGACATGTAGCGTGCTAAGTTCTTGACGAAGGCACTAGCACGCAGAAAGTTCCTGGTGGCTATTCGTTTTGTTGGGCTTCGCCCCTTGCTTGAGAGTGGTTGAGTGTGGGATATGTCTGTGTTTGTGTCACATCTGTCGTTGTACTTGTCGTTGTCATCGTCTCACTGCTACATGTGTATGGACATGCGTACCATCGGGTCATGGGGGAGTGTTGTGATATGTTACGTTCCTGTCGACCTGTACATCTTACTGTGACCACTCGACCGTGTCCATACTCGTGCAGATCCCTGATGCGGACCCTGGTGGTACCGGTGCGTCATCTGGTGGTGGACTACTAGCTTGGAGGTGACCAAAGACCGTTCCACAGCTCTGGACGCTGCCGGGGACCTCCTGTAGTTTTTCTGCAGCACGTAGGAGTTTATCGGTGGACTGGTCATGGAACCGATTTGCATGTTTTTGCATTGTGTGTCCACCGTTTGATGCTGGATGCATATATGTGACCAGTCGTAGCGTTTGGCTTGTGATCCTTCATGTCTACGTTCAGACGACTTAGCGTTTTGACATGTCTGCGCAGAGTTATGGCCAAAACAGTGGTTTTGGGCCGGTTTTAGGACAGATCTTGCACTGCCGCGTGCGACACCCGCCGTGCGCCGCGGCAGGTACTTATACCATGGACGTGTCATTTGTCACTTCTCTCTACAAACGCTATTGAAGGATTCTGACACTTTGCCTTGTGTCTCCTAGCCAGACCCTTGCCGTTGTGTGCACAACTTGTGACTGTTGTGACGCCTGACCAGGCACTAACACCTAGTCGGCGGCTGTGTTGCTAGGAAGCTTCCACGCATCTTCTCACACCCTTGCTATTTCAGTGTAGGGGTATGTGGCCATGGGTAAGCTGTGCTCCCTCCTCAGGGATTGTGTTGGGAGGAGCCATCAGCTTTGCTCGTGCTGTCAGCCTCTACAGCCCAGGGGGGGTGTTGGTGTGTTGGCTTTGGCCTGATACGTTTTTTTGGACAGCGAGATTACTAGGGGTGCGGCACGATGTTAGGGTCGAGGTTATGCTGGTCGAGACCCGTGCACTTGGTGAGTGTCTACCGGTGTGACGTGGAGACCCATTGCCGACATGTGTTATGTATGATCCATGCATGGTGTGGTTGAGACCCGTACACCCTCACACATTTTTTGGGGTCACGAGGAGACCTTGTTTCTGTGTCTGTCTTGCATGATGTCTGACGCGTAGGTGTGTGATGCACTTCTTGCACAGTCGAGACCCGGGCAGTTGGTAGGATGCACCATTGTCACGAGAAGAGCCAATGATGTGGTATGTTTGATCAGTGCTCGCTATGATTGTTGTAGTTGCTAGGAAGTTGCATAGGCTACCTAGTCCATGTTTGGTGAGGTAGGAGAACGCAACAACCACCAATAAGCCAGATGCACCATGGATGCGGTAACTTGCTTGCAAGTCTTACACTCAACAAAGACAAGAGAGGGACGGGGAGCGAGTGATACAAGTACCGGTGAGCACTCACTCACCACGAGCATAGAGCTCGGGTGAGCAAGAGCCGCCACCCAGGGATCGAGCCCGACCTCTCGGCATAACCGAGGGCGGCTACTCACCGATGCACGGTCACAACCGGCATGGTGATCCCCTAAGGATGAGCACCCGGGTTAGAAGCAGCTCCCCCATCACATGCAAAGCAAGATAAGATGATGCAGGGCACGGCAGTGAGAGAGTACGCCCCTAGCATCTACCGCATCACACACATAGAAAACTCATAAAGTCATGCCATGGTCTCATTTGTGTTCATGGTGCTTCTTGGGTCCAGCAGCATCAGCAGGCTGGAACGCCACCAGCTTCATCCAGAATGGGCATGTTGGGCGTTTCCCCAGGTGGGACCATTGTTACTCAATCTGTACAGAATGTGTGCAGGATGTGAGAGGCAAGAGGGCATACAGTTATGAGTGGCCGACGAACTTTCAACACTCCCCCATGACCCGCAGACANCCCTAAGGATCAGCACCCGGGTTAGAAGCAGCTCCCCCATCACATGCAAAGCAAGATAAGATGATGCAGGGCACGGCAGTGAGAGAGTACGCCCCTAGCATCTACCGCATCACACACATAGAAAACTCATAAAGTCATGCCATGGTCTCATTTGTGTTCATGGTGCTTCTTGGGTCCAGCAGCATCAGCAGGCTGGAACGCCACCAGCTTCATCCAGAATGGGCATGTTGGGCGTTTCCCCAGATGGGACCATTGTTACTCAATCTGTACAGAATGTGTGTAGGATGTGAGAGGCAATAGGGCATAGAGTTATGAGTGGCCGACGAACTTTCAACACTCCCCCATGATCCGCAGACAAGCACTCCACACACGCACAAGAGAATTACAAGGAGATTATGGGAGACAGACAAAACACACAGACAGTCGTCCTCGGTCATGCGGACTGATGATACCAACAGAGTGAATGGCACCTTTGAAGACATTTTGGCTTAGGGCCTTAGTGAGAAAGTCCGCTCTCTGCGACTTGGTATCCACCCATGCGATTTGGACAATGCCAGCAGCAATGCACTCATGAACAAAGTGATGCTCCACATTGATGTGTGTGGTGCGTGAGTGATGCATGCCACTGTTTTCAGCAATGGCTTTTGTGCTCTGATTGTCACAGCGCAGAGTGATGCAGCGGATGGAAACACGCAATTAATGCAACAAGTCACACAGCCAAACAGCTTCACACATGCCTGCACCTAGAGCAACATACTCAGCCTCAGCAGTGCTACGTGCCACACACCCTTGCTTGCCACTTATCCAGGAAACCGCAGTGCCACCATTCAAGAAGATGTACCCTATGCAGCTGCGTGCATCAGTGTCGTGTGCCCAGTCGCTATCAGTGAAGCCATCAACTACGAGGGAGGGCTGAGCACGAAAGAAGAGGCCAACACGTGGTATGGAAAGTACATAGCGAACAAGCTGCAAGGTAGCCTCCAGGTGTCGTTCACGTGGGCACTGAGAGAATTGTGAGAGGAAGTTGACCGCAAAGGCCACATCAGCATGACTGGTGGTGGCAAGGTACATTAGTGACCCTACGACTCTGAGATAGTCAGTCACGTCAACTGTCTCCCCCAGCTTGGAAATGTCTAATGATTTCAGTAGTGTCTGTCCAGCTGGGGTCATGGGCATAGAGGCGGTGGGAATGGTAGTGAGAAGTGGACTGAAACGCTCCCCCAGGCTGCGGATATACGCAGCCTGATGCACGTGGAGAGTGCGGCGTGCACGGTCCCGCTCGAGCTCTATGCCCAAGAAGACACGAGCCGGCCCCAGATCCTTCATCTTGTACGCTACTTGGAGAAGAGACTTGGCAGCAGTGATTGCAGAGGTGCTGGGAGATGCAATGAGGAGGTCGTCAACATATACCAGGATGGCAACCAGTGGCTNTCAGTCACGTCAACTGTCTCCCCCAGCTTGGAAATGTCTAATGATTTCAGCAGTGTCTATCCAGCTGGGGTCATGGGCATAGAGGCGGTGGGAATGGTAGTGAGAAGTGGACTGAAACGCTCCCCCAGGCTGCGGATATACGCAGCCTGATGCACGTGGAGAGTGCGGCGTGCACGGTCCCGCTCGAGCTCTATGCCCAAGAAGACACGAGCCGGCCCCAGATCCTTCATCTTGTACGCTACTTGGAGAAGAGACTTGGCAGCAGTGATTGCAGAGGTGCTGGGAGATGCAATGAGGAGGTCGTCAACATATACCAGGATGGCAACCAGTGGCTATGACGAAGGGCTGAGAAACAGTGCGGGATCCACTGGGCTTCTTCTGATGCCGCCCTTTTCCAGGGTTGCCGTTATCTCCTGGTTCCAACAGCGGGGTGTCTGCTTGAGCCCATAGAGGGCCTTACGCAGCCGCCAGACACGGCTTGTTCCACCTAAAAGTCCAAGTGGCTGCACCATGTAGATTTCCTCATCCAACTTGCCATGCAGGAAGGCATTGTTGACGTCCATTTGCTCCAGCTCCCAGTCATGCTGAGCGACTAGACTGAGCAGTGCTCTGGCAGTGGTGTAGCGACCAACGGGTGCAAAAGTCTCATCAAAGGGATCTGTGAGAACCCTTTTGTAATGAGACGCGCTTTATACCGTTCCACAGTGTTGTCCGGGTTGAGCTTGCATCGATACACCCACTTGGCCGCAACAGCTTTGCGGCCCGGTGGTAAATCCACTAACTCATATACACTGTGCTCTGACAGTGCATCGAGTTCAGCCTTCATGGCCTTTTCCCACTGAGGGGAGTCAGAGGCTGCGCGTGTTGCCTGTATTGTCACAGGTTCAGGGGGAAGCGGAGAGAGACTGGCGGTAGCAAAGCACGAGGCAACATACACAGCGACGGACGACGAAAGAGTAGAGTGAAATTCCTGCTCAACCAGGGAGTAGCCAAGGGCAGTGCTGGGGTACATGACAGACGCTACTCCAAACAGGCCAGAGGTGGTGAGACCAAGGGCCCGAAGGCCAGGGTCACCAGAGACAACAGGGTGTGACTGCGAGGGAAGGGCCCGGAGTCGCCCACCACGCGTGTAGGACGAGACCGGTGGAACGGTCGCAGAGGAAGAAGGCGTAGTGGGAAGAGGCGCTGCAGGAGAGGAAGGGCAAACATGAGCTGGTACAGGGGCGACAGGGGAAGACAGAGAGGTGGAGACAAGCGGAGAAGAGGAGCACAACGCAGCGCGAGAGAAAGCGGTGGGAGATTCAGGAGATGGGCTGAGTGAGGGGGCCAAGAGAGCCGTGGAGGGAGCTGAGGCCACTGGAGAGGCAGACAACAAAGGATGTTGATCGGACGGGGAAGTGACAGCAGGGACAGAAGGACGCCCTGAGAAGGGAGCAGGAGGCCCAGAGGGCAGAAGACCACCCCCACCCTGAACGGGCGGAGTGAGAGGCACGCCGAAGTGTGGGGAGTCACGCTCAAACAGGTGTTCAAAGAAGAGAGCATCACAAGATTCAATTACCCGGTAGGGGGAAGGATCCCAGAAGCGCCAGGCTTTGGAGAAGGGAGAGACACCAAGAAACACGCACAGGCGACCACGAGGAGAGAGTTTACCCTCCCGCTGGTCGGTGGGCACCCAGACTGAAGCAAGGCACCCCCACACTCGTGCAAGACGGAGGTCAGTGCGACAACCAGTCCAGCGTTCAAAAGGGGTGATAGTGTGCAGAAGTGGTCCATGCAGAATTCTGTTCCAGACCAAGGTCATGTAGGACATGGCTTCAAAAGCAAAGAGAGGAGATGGACCCAAGGCAGAGAGCAAAGAACGAACCCCATCAGCAAGGGTGCGGTTCCAGCGCTCGGACACGCCATTTTGTTGAGGCGTGTAGGGGGTAGAGGATTCAAGGCGCACATCGTGAGACTCAAGAAAACGCGACGTCGGACCAAAGAATTCACCACCACGCTTGTTGCGAAAGACACGCAAAGACCGGAGACAAGCCCGTTCAGCCTGTGGGAGCTAGGACTCAATGACATCCGTGACATCGCTCTTGTGCCAAAGGGCAAAGACCCAGCGGTAGCGGGAGTACTCATCAGTGAGATACAAGACATATCGTCCAAGGCCACCCAGGAAATCCTGGGGCAAGGGGCCCATGACATCGGCATGCACCAGATCAAGTGGGTGCGAGGTAGTGGATTCAGAAGTGGAGAAGGGTGAGCGGTGCATTTTTCCACTGGCACAGTCAAGACATGTGGACGTGCAGGGAGGCGAGAAAGTGGCAAAGTCAAGGCCATAGGCAGGTTGAAGGCGAAGGAGGCGTTGGATGGCAGCAGTATGGATGTGATACAGGCGACGATGCAGGAGGTCTGCATGATGAGGGGACAGAGATGGAGCGACATGAACAAAGGCAGATGCAGCGGAAGGTGAGGGAAACGTGAGAGGCACTCAGAACAGGCGATCGCAGTGAACACCACGGAGAACAACACGACCAGAGGAGCGGAGAGACATGGATGTAAGGCTGCGGCTGGACGAGAAGTCCATGCCTTGATCGTCAAGGGTGGTTACCGAGACCAGACTGACTTCAAGATGAGGGACGTACAGGACATCGGGAAGGCAAACAGTGCCGCCAGGGGCAACAAAGCAGACAACACCAACACCTTGAACAGGGAGGAGCTGACCAGAGCCGGTCTGGACTGAACGTACTGACTGAACAGGCTCAAGTGACACGAAGGAGGACCGGCATGATGTCATGTGATGTGTGGCCCCATAATCAATGATCTAGAGGCCAGATGAGGCATGAGTAGAGGGAAGGACCAAGCAGACAGCCACAAATACCACGGGCAGGGGAAGAGACAGACCGTCCAAGGCGTGCGGATAAGGTATGAGACTGCCAGTGCTCAATCCATGCACGATCATCAGGCAATTCCCCTTGCACACCACGAGAGGCAGAACCACGGAGAGTGACATCCGACTCACAAACAGAGACACGAGACTGGCCACTCATACTCTCACCTCCCTGGGAGCGAAGGTGAAGAAGCTCGACCAAGCGACGTTCAAGAGCACGTTCTTCGTCCCGGCGATCGGAGGAGCGCTCGGAGAGGCGCTCAGATGAGCGGTCGGAGTGGTGGCCATCGTTTCGGGACCAGGAAGGGACAGAGTAGTGGGAGGATGGCGGCCCGTAGTAGGGGGGACCGGACGGTGGTGGTACCCAGCCCCACGGACTAGGGGCAGGCTGCGACGGCTGAAGTGGGGCTAGTGTGGTAGTCAGGGCAGAGGCAGATGAGGAGAATGAGGACAATGAGACTGTGACTGCGGCAGCAGCAGAGGAGGCAGCAACGCCGGTGCGGGCCCAATGAGCGTGCATGGAGGATGCGAGGCGCGCATTGTCACGGGAAGCCGGACACTTAGGAGCTGAGTGGCCGGTGGCGCCGCAGTTCCAACAGGTGACATCAGCAATCGAGGAACTGGAGCCTCTGCCACCATATCCGCCTCCACGTCCTTTGCCCCCACGACCACCCCCACGACCGGGATGAGAGCCGTTGCTCCCACCGCGGCCGGCTGCCTACGTTGAGTGAGTTGAGGCCTGAAGGGTGGAGACGGTGGAGGATGCTGCAGTAGAGGCAAAGGGTGACGAGGTAGTGACAGCTGCAATTGCGGCGCAATGTAGACGCTTGTTTTGGAGAGAGTTTCACCAGTCAGTGAGACGTGCAACAGTAAAGTCAAAGAGGGGCCAATCCCTGGTGGGGAATCAGCAGGGACTGGTGCAGAAGCAAGGCGTTCAAGTTCTTCTTGGGAGACATGGAGGTACAGGTCAGATAGCTCAGGGATAAGGCCAGCAACGATGGACAGACATGCGGAGATAGGTCCTAGTGCAGCCTTGCCCAGGTCACGCAGCAAGCGAAGGCTGCGTGCCTAGTACTCATCTGCTGTCTCGTCTGCCCGCATCTGCAACGTGTTGAATTGAATAGTGAGTGCACTTTGGCCAGCATGCCCAGTGACAGTCTTGCGACGGCGGATGAGTGCATAGGCACCAACTGGGTCAGCAGTGGTGTCCCGGATGGGGTCTGCATTGTACTTACGGATATCATCAAGGAGACTCTCAGGACAGGCGTTAATGAGGGCCCACACAGCACGTGCAGCCTCTGCAGGCTGCGGCACAAAAGATGGCTTGGCGGGTGCATAGTACTCCCACAGAAGTTCACCCTGAGCCCATGCACTGAAGCGTGTCTCCCAAGATGTGAAGATGAGCTTGGAGGTGAACTGCAGTGGAGATGTTTCAAAGTCCTTTTGTCGCGCTTGTGGGAGAGTACGAACAGAGGCGGTTGCAGCTGTGACAGATGGGGAGGAGGAGTGAGCAGCGCCACCAGCAGGTGGTGCTGATGAGCCTGTAGATCCTGACTGATCAGCAGGAAGGGCTGCCGCAAAAGCCGGCACAGTGCGAAGACGTTCAAGAACTAATGCAGCTACTTTTGCGGCCAACTCTTGTTGTACATCCCTCTCACGATCAAGCTCATTTTGTGCCTTCCGGCGCTCAGCCTGTGCTTCGCTAAGAGCGGCCTGGAGGGCCTCAAGCTTGTCATCCGGTCCTGGCATGGTGAGAGTGTAAGAATACTAGTGCAAAACTGCTATCGAGAATGAGGGGAAGGAGGAAGAGAGGCTGGGCATGCAGAGTGAGAGACGGTCTCACCGATCTGGTGACGGTGCAGTAGAGTGAAGAGAGGAGCCACCACTGCAGTTGCCGAGGAGGAGATTACTGCTACCCACCCAGCAAGCGCCACCGTGAGGCACAGGAGGCCGGTGACAGTGGCTCCAGTCACTGCCGCAGATGCAGATGCAACGAGGACCCCTGTGACGACGTGTGGAGTCAGCTGCCGTGGAGAACCTGTGGGAGTCAGGACAGCTGCTACGGTGGAGGTGCGGATGGAGCCGACGGTGGCAGCATTGGCGTCAGCAGCAGATGAAGTTGTAGTGGCGACAGAGGCTGCTGCTGCTGTGATCTGAGTGGCAATGTTTTCCGCGGCCACTGCAAGCAGTGTGAGAGAGATTGCTGCATGAGCGTAGGCTTCCGACGCACGACCGACAGCAGTTTGAGTGGGTGCTCTGCAGGCACGAGCGGTTGAGGCGAAGGTCGGCCCCTGCTGCTGCGTCAAGCACCGCACCTGCGAGGCCGATGGAGTCAGTGTGCACTGGCAGCAACGGGATGACACCCGGGACCTCTGGAGTTGGAGATGGTTCAGCAGAGGTGGCGGTAGCAGGGCAGGGACCGGCTGTGGTGTTGGAGGTAGATGGTGATGTGAAGGGTGGAGTGCCGACTCCAGGTTGCATGATTGGAGAACAAGGAGGGGACGGTGGCAGGTCGTCTGCCGTGTAAACTTGTCTGTTAATCTCCTCCTCTTGTGCAGCCGCTGCCCTTTCTAAGTCCCCTTGCCAGTAGTTGGAGTCGAGCATGCGAAACCAGATGGGAGTGTCGTTGTCTGGAGGTGTAGGTGGGTAGTGGTCCCTAGGTTCCTCCCACCCGCCATCAGCGTGACGTGCGGCAGTCCGAGGAGAATCAAGCTCCTCGTCAGGGGGTCCGTCGTGTGGTGGGGAATCCAGGTTGACTGATGAGGCTGTGCACGCAGCTGGAGGTAGAGGAGAGTCCAGGTGACGCCCTGGACCCTCAATGAGGGACAGGAAGAGGAACCACAGGTGTT
>SZWC01017780.1:44175-57703 GCA_023375785.1 Penium margaritaceum | reverse complement strand
TTGGTCTTAGGATTGCCTTGTCAGAGTGTGCTGACTAGGATAAAGGTACCTCTCCTTACTTTTTAGGTGAGGTGAGATCCTTGTGTACTAGCCATGGACACATGGCGATTCTCCATGGATTTGTGGGTGATGTAACCACTTGGAGTATGCCATGAGAGCATTCTCTAGCTTTCTAGGTCGTGTGTGACTCGTCAGCCTGATTCCTAGGCTGATTTCCTCTCTTGTGTGAGATTATGGACTCTAGTGTGTGAGCCTTAGCCTCCATGGCTAAGTGGTGTGGCTTGTGAGAGGACTGACTTGCCCAAGCTCTAGCTCTATATGTACTCCATCATTTTGAGTGATTCAACAACCATTCTTCAGCACAAGTGATGCCTTTTCAGTCCCACATGCTCGCTGCTCCAAGGCTCCCTCTCTCCTCCAGATCCAACGCTGGCCATATCTTGCTTTTTTCTAGGTTGCCAACTGCTTCTCACTTCTTCTTGAATACCCATTTGTACTTGGTCACCTTGTATCCAGGTGGACGCTCAGTCCGCTCCCACGTATTGTTGTCTAGTTGTTATCTCCTATTCTAGAGCCTACATTGAATGCATTGTATCTGGTAGAGCCATGGCCTCCTCGTATGATATTTGCTAATCTAAGATTGCTTCAAGTGCGACATTCATCTGTTCTGGTTTTTATAGCATCTTAAAATGGGAGTAGAGTGGTTCTTCCACTGCCATAGTAAAGGAAGACTCAAGGGAGACGGGGTGAGGGAGAGTGTCTGTGCCCATGTTTTTGTTAGCAGGTGGTTCTTCTATCTCTTCCTAGATGATGTTGGTGTTGATGACATTACTTTTGTTAAAGACGATATCCCTAAAGATTTTGACATGGCCTGTATCCCTCTCGTAGAGGCGATAGGCCTTGCTTGCGACATCATAGCCGATCATAAGCATCTGCACGCTCTTCATGTCCCACTTTGGCCGCTTCTCCTTTGGCAATTGCATGTGTGCCAAGCAGCCAAACGAAAGAAAATGACCCACGCTTGGCTTCTTGCCATACCACGCCTCGTATGGTGTCATATGCTCCAAGACCTTATGTAGACTGCGGTTCTTGATGTAGATCGCAGTGCTCATGGCTTCGGCCCAGAAGTCAAAAGTCAGTCAAGCCGTACGCATCATGGAGCATGCCAACTGCACAATGGTGCGGTTAGCACGTTCTGCTATACTGTTCAGATGCGGTGAGTATGGCTTAGTACGCTTCCCTTGATGCTAGTTGCCACGTTCACTGTACGGGACCTTGATCTTCTTGCCCGTCTAGTTCCCCACCATTGCCTTGAACTCCTTGAACCTTTCAAAGAATTGGTCCTTGGAAAAAAGGAAGTACACAATAGTGTAACGGCTGAAATCATCAATGAAGGTCAAAAAATAGTTTCAATCCGAACCAAAGCTTCGGGTGTGCATCGAGCCACACAAGTCTGTGTGGACCAGCTCTAGTACCTCCTTTGTGCGTTCTCCTACTCTTGAGAACTCCTCACGATGCTACTTTCCCTCCAAACAACCGATGCATAACTACTACTCAAGTAAGAGATGGTGGGTAAGTCACGAACTATCTCCTTTGCTTGAAGCTGCTGCAAAGGCGCATGCCGGTTTGGCCATAGCGTGCATGCCAGATGTCACCATCTATTGCCTATACCACTGCTACAAGATTATACTCATGTGGGATCTTAGTTGTCCCCAGCAGGCGGTACATGTCACCCTCCTTCACTGACCTCGCCAACTCCTCTCCTGGTTCCTTATGGAGGATGTAGCCATAGTCGTCGTCAAAGAAAACATGTAGGGTTTTCGGTTAGAAAAGAGAAAGACAAGAGGTTCTATGCCGTATGCGATATATACAGTACACCATGGAACACTCCTACTTCAATTCCACTCGGGGTCTCTAACCACATCTCCACAATCCCAATTTCTGCAGCATACACCATCCAATGGAAATCACCTACGTAAACTACTCCTTATGGTGCGTCAGGCTCTTGGTATATCCAGAGTCTTTATCCCACATTATATGTACTTTCTCCATCAGCGACATGTCTGACTTCGCCATGAAGAGCGGTCACGCACCTCCATGGCCACGTTCAAGTTGCCAAAGTGACGTATGCCGGTCTGGTTCTGCTGCTGCTGCTGACAGTACTGTGACTGCTACTACTACTACTATGGAGACTGCTGTTTTTGCTACTCCTCTTGCTGCTCCTCCACTTGCTCCTTCTGGTCCCTCTTCAACCTGAAGCACTCTTTGTTGTAGTCCCCCTCTTTGTGGAAGAAGTGGCACTTCCCTTTTTTCTTGCCTCTCTACTGCCTAGATTATTACTGCTGTTGATTGCGTGAGCTCGTGGAAAAAAAAGCTGCTTCACCACAGCCACTTCCATTTTACTTTTCTATATAGCGATGCAATTCAACCTGCACCATGTGTATGCGGATGAAGTCGATGTCAAGAGTTGATTGGTACTCCAACGTCTCTCGTACCGTGTCATAGCTGGTTGGGATTCCCCTCAACAAGAGGAGGATGAAACGTATTTCTTCCAGAGGATTGCCAGCCACTCTTAGTTGCTTTGCAAGCTCCTTTACCCTATCCAGGTATGCCTCCATCACTTTGCTACCTGGCATCTTCTCCTCCAAAAGCATGAGAAAGGCAGGATCCTTGCTGTCATACTTGCTGTACAACGTATCCCAACCCTCCTTTGTAGTAGCCTTGTCACTCACGTACTGAAGATACGGGGTGGAGATGGTGTTGATAAGCAACCACAGTGTTTGCCTATCCTTCTTCTTCTACTCCTCATACGCCACACGTGTAGCAGTAAATGAACCTGCACCGGCGGGATCCTTCTACGGTGTCATCCGTGGTACCACTTGTACTGTGATGATGCCTGTTGCTTGCAGATTTGGAGCTGACTTGTTACCACTCACCACCTCCCACAAGCCCCTCTACTCCAAGAAGATGCGGGTATAGATCTTCCAAAACGTAACATTTGTGCGTCCCTCTAGCCTCTTCAAAGGCTGGGCTACCGTCACAATGGCTGTTGTTATTATTATGAACCTTGGTGATGCTCAGTGCTATCCTTGGATGACGGTGCTACCCCTCCTTCTACTACCGTAATCTGTCTAATAGAATGTAGATTGTAGCTTCCATCTACAGTCTATTTTTTATCAAGCTATTTTTTTGCAGAAGTAGTAGTAAAAGCAGGGATAGCGCCACCAGCCAACGGCAGCACTGAGCATCACGAAGGCTCAAAATGGTAGTAACAGGCCTTATGATAGTAGTCCAACCTTTGGAGAGGCTGGAGGGATGCAGCTGACAAGGTAGTGGGAATAGATATCCTTTCTGACCCAGTCTCTCCTCATCCTTTTTCTTCTATGACAGTGCGAAAACCACTCTACTCTTCCATGTCTTAAGTAGCAGATTCAGCGGTCTCATCGACAAAAGAAGAGAAAGGAGATGCACCACCACCAGTAGGAGTTGTGCCAGCAGTCTGTGCCAGCCACCCGCTAACACTCCAGCACCAGGTCGCAGGTACCCTGGTAAGCACGGCCATTTTTGGAAACTGCAGAAACCAGAATAGATGAATGTTGCAGTTGCAACAGACTGTGATGAGGCGACGTCATACAAGGAGATCATAACTGTACCAGATGCAGTAGATGGGATGCAAACCGTATATTACGAGACATAGTCACAGCTGGACAACAGCACGTGGGAGTTGACTGAGTGTTCACCTAAATACAAGGTGATCAAGTGTAAATGAGTGTTTAAGAAGAAGCCACGAGCAGATGGCAACCTGGAAAAATACAAGGCGAGACTGGTTGCCAAGGGCTAGTCGTAGTAGGACATTGACTACATAAAAATCTTTGCCCTTATTGCAAAGTTTGCCTCTCTGTACATGCTCCTCTTTTTATGTAACAGGTAAGGACTTCGAGATTTTCTACACCGATGTCAAGACGTTACTCTTGAATGGTGACATGGTGTAAAACTACATGGAGCAGCCGGAGGGATTCATCATGGATGTTGCAAAAGGAGCCGTCTGGCTCAGTTTCAGGTCCACAGGAGCAAGTTCCAGGAAACTTCCAGATTCCTACTCCGATCGTCAATCCGTCTTCCTCATCAGAAAGATCAGATGGCAAATTATATACAGTCCAAGTTTCAGGCCGATCCAACGATCGGATTGGAGGATATGAATTTTTGAAGTTTCGGGGGTCATGGACCGCCGATGTCTAGGCGGCCATGGGCGATGGCTCAATGCCTTAGCCTGAGAAAAGAAAAAAGCAAGAGGTCCAGGGTCAAGACCTGATGGGAAAAATATCCAAAAAGGTCCTAGATTCTTGGGTTGCCTTGTCAGAGTGTGCTGACTAGGAAAAAGGTACCTCTCCTTACTTTTTAAGTGAGGTGAGATCCTTGTGTGCTAGCCATGGACACATGGCAATTCTCCATGGGTTTGTGGGTGATGTGACCACTAGGAGTGTCCCATGAGAGCATTCTCTAGCTCTCTAGGTTGTGTGTGACTGGTCAGCCTGATTGTTAGGATGATTTCCTCCCTTGTGTGAGATTGTGGACTCTAGTGTGTGAGCCTTAGCCTCCATGGCTAAATGGTATGGCTTGTGAGAGGGCTGACTTGCCCAGGCTCCAGCTCTATATGTACTCCATCATTTTGAGTGATTCAGCAACCATTCTTCAGCACAAGTGATGCCCTTTCAATCTCACATGCTCGCTGCTCCAAGGCTCCCTCTCTCCTCAAGTTCCAATATTTGGTATCAGAGCCAGGTTCTGCCAGATTCAGCCAGCACAGGCCGTCACTTTGAGAGTGAAGGGTAAGGGTCAAACCTTGACCAAATTTGACAATCAACCACTGGATCTTCAAGTTCGTGAGACAAGCTTGCCAACGAGCCCAAGTTCACAAAGATCCAACAGTCGGATTGAGAGTTATGCTTGAAACGAGGTCAGCCAGGGCTACACTCTTCTCTATGAGTAAGACTGTCGCCTTGTGATGACCATACCTCTCTTGTTTATTTGTCAAATTTAAAAAGTGGCACATGAGAATTGTAGTATTTTCCCTAAGCTTTCTATTGGTGCAAAAATATTTGCATTCCATTGATTCGTTTGGGAGAAACGCCGTTTACAATCTGGCTGGTCTGAGTTGGAGTAGGAGCAGAAGCACACCCTGTTTTCAAGAGGGTATATCTTTCAAAATCCCCTGTTGATGACCCTATTTTGAGGGTCGATCTGAACAATTTTGAGCTGAATTTTCCAGTGGTGGGCTCAGTTTTTCCAAATTCCCAGTCTGCTGGCATCTACAGTCCATATTCTGTCAGACAGATTTCTGGCAGAAGCAGCAGCAGAAGCAGGGGTAGCGCCGCCACCCAAGGGCAGCGTTGAGCATCACCAAAGCTCAAAATGGCAGCAGCAGGCGTGGTAACAGCAGCCTAGCCCTTGGAGAGGCTGGAAGGATGTGCCAACTTCACGTTTTGGAAGATCCGTACCCGCCTCCTTTTGGAGGAGAGGGGCTTGTGGGAGGTGGTGAGCGGCGATGAGCGCGGTCTGCCTCCATAGGCAAAAGGCATCACCGCAGCTGAGGTGGTGGCGGGGAAGACGCCGCAGAAAGGTGCAGCAGATGCAAGTTCATCTACAACTGCAGCGGCGGCATATGAGGAGTGGAAGAAGAAGGGCAGGCAGGCCTATAGGTTGCTTGTCAACACCATCTCCAACCCGCATCTTTAGTACGTGAGTGACAAGGCTACTGCAAAGGAGGGGTGGGACACGTTGTGCAAGAAGTATGAGAGCAAGGATCCTGCATTCCTCATGCTTTTGGAGGAAAAGATGATGGCGCTGAAAATGCAGGGTGGTGAAGGGATGGAGGCGTACCTGGGTAGGGCAAAGGAGCTGACGAAGAAGCTGAGAGCGGCTGGCAACCCTGTGGAAGAGACGCGCTTCATCATCCTCTTAGTGAGGGGACTCCCAACCAGCTATGACACATTGTGAGAGACGATGGAGTACCAGCGAACTCTCGACCTCGACTTCATCTGCACTCACCTGGTGCAGGTGGAATTGCGTCGCAATGCAGCAAAGCACAATGGCGGCGACAGCAGTGAAGCAGCATTTGTGGCCACGAGCTCTCGCAACCGGCAACAGCAGCAGTTGTCTGGACAGCAGAGAGGCAGAAAGAAAGGCAAATGCCACTACTGCCAGAAAGAGGGACACTACAAAAAGGAGTGTTTCAAGCTCAAGAGGGACCAGAAGGAGCAGCAGCAGCGGCAGTCATCGCAGCAGTAGTAGCAAAAGCAGCAGCAGCAGCAGAAGCAGTCACAGCAGCGTCAGGAGCAGCAGCAGCAGCACAACCAGGCTGGTGTGCGCCACTTTGGCAATATTAATGTGGCCAAGGAGGTTTGCGACCGTCTCTTCATGGCGAATTCTGACATGTCGCAGGTGGAGAAGGCGGATCTCGCATGGTACAAGGACTCAAGGTGTACGAAGAGCCTCACACATCACAAGGAGTGGTTTACGCAGCTGCTGTCCATCCCTCCCCGTCCTATCGCTATGGGTGATGATCAGGTGGTGTATGCAGAGGGGATTGGGATTGTGGAGATGTGGTTGGAGACCCCACGTGGCATTGAAGTGGGAGTGTTCCATGGCGTGCTGTATGTACCTGATGCTGCATTCAACCTCCTCTCAGTCTCCTCTCTTACAAACACAGGATTGCGCGTCGTCTTCGATGATGACTATGGCTACATCGTCAACAAGGATACAGGAGAGGAATTGGCCAGGTCGGTGAAGGAGGGCGACATGTACCGCCTACTGGGAGCGACCAAGATCCCGCATGAGCAGAGTCTTGCAGCAGTGGTGCAGGCGACAGATGGCGAGATCTGGCATGCGCGCTACGGCCACATCGGCATGCGCGCCTTGCAGCAGCTTCAAGAAAAGCAGATAGTGCATGACGTGCCTACCATCTCTAACTTTGAGCAGCAGTTATGCATCGGCTGTTTGGAGGGGAAGCAGCACCGGGAGGCGTTCTCTGGAGCAGGGGAGCGTGCGAAAGAGGTGTTGGAGCTGGTCCACACGGACTTGTGCGGACCGATGCAGACCCAGAGCTTTGGAGGCTCTAGGTATTTCCTGACCTTCATTGATGATTTCAGCCGTTACACTGTTGTGTACTTCCTTCCTTCCAAGGACCAGTGCTTTGACAGGTTCAAGGAGTTCACGGCCATGGTGGAGAACCAGACTGGCAAGAAGATCAAGGCGCTGCGCAGCGATCACGGTGGAGAGTACCTGAGCAAGGAGTTCCACAACTACCTCGCAAAAGCTGGCATCAAGGCGCAGCGTACCGCGCCGTACTCGCCGGAGCAGAACAGTGTAGCAGAACGCGACAACCGTACCATTGTGGAGTCGGCGCGCTCCATGCTGCACGCAGCTCGGCTGACCTACGACTTCTAGGCTGAAGCTGTGAGCACTACAGTCTATACAAGAACCGCAGTCCAACTAAGGCGTTGGAGTAGATGACGCCGTACGAGGCGTGGTTCAGCAAGAAACCGAGCGTGGGTCATCTCCGAGCATTTGGCAGCCTGGCGCACATGCACGTGCCCAAGGAGAAGCGGCAGAAATGGGACGCAAAGAGTGCACAGATGCTGATGGCTACGACATGGTAAGCAAGGCCTATCGCCTCTACGAGAGGGATACAGGCCACGTCATCATCTCCAGGGATGTAGTCTTCAACGAGAGCAACGTCATCGGCACCAACGGTATCTGTGAAGAGGCAGCAGAACCAGCAGCTGACGAGACAGTGGGAGCAGAAATCCTCGCTAACCCAGCCTCTCCCGATCCTTCCTCTACTGTGACAGTGGGAGAATCACTCTACTCTCCCATGTCTGATGCAGCAGATACAGCAGCCTCATCGGAAGAAGCAGAGGAGGGAGATGTAGCACCACCAGCAGCAGCAGTTGTGCTAGCAGCACCGCGCCAGCCGCCCGCTAATGCTCCAGCACCAGGTCGCAGGTACCCTCTTAGGGTGTGTTACAAGCCTAGTGAGCGCAGCCATTTCTGGATGCTGCAGAAATTAGAACAGATGAACGTCGCAGTTGCAGCAGATTCAGATGAGCCAACGTCATACAAGGAGGCTATGACTGCACCTGACGCAGCAGATTGGACGCAAGCCATGCAGCAAGAGATAAAGTAGCAGCTGGACAACGGCACGTGGGAGCTGACTAAGCGTACACCTGGACGTAAGGTGATCAAGTGCAAGTGGGTGTTCAAGAAGAAGCGGGGAGCAGATGGCAACCTGGAAAAGTACAAGGTGAGGCTGGTCGCCAAGGGCTACTCGCAGCAGGAGAATATCGACTCCACAGAAACTTTTGTCCCTGTTGTAAAGTTTGCCTCTGTGCGCACGCTCCTCTCTTATGCAGCAGCTGAGGACTTCGAGGTTTACCACATGGATGTCAAGACGGCATTCTTGAATGGTGACTTGGAGGAGGAGATCTACATGGAGCAGCCAGAGGGGTTCGTCATGGATGGCCAGGAACACCTGGTTTACAAGCTGTAGAAGTCGCTGTACGGCCTCAAGCAAGCGTCGCGTGCTTGGAACCAGAAGTTGGATGCGGCGTTGCAGTGCATGGGGTCTGAGCGTAGCGAGTGTGACTATAGCGTGTATCGCTGGTTGCATGAGCATGAGATCCTCATCATCATTGTCTATGTGGATGACATGCTCCTCCTTTCCAACAGCATGTCTGCACTGCAGGAGTTCAAGGAGGCCATGCAGGAGCGCTTCCAGATGTCTGATCTCGGGGAGGCATCATACTTCCTTGGCATCCAGATCACGCATGATCGTAAATCACGCTCTCTCTCGCTACAGCAGAGTCGCTACATCAAGGACGTCCTGCAGCGGTTCGGCATGGGAGAGGCCAAACCCATCGGAACGCCGCTGGAGACGCGGCAGTACCTCGTGAGCTTCAGTGGAGAAGCAGATGCAGCTGAGCGGCACAAGTACCAGAGCACCGTCGGTAGTCTCATGTACCTGATGGTGGCAACCAAGCCTGACCTCGCACAGGCTGTGAGCGCTGTGAGCCAGCACATGGCTAATCTCGGACCGGAGCACCAGAAGGCAGTGGAGCGGATCTTCCGCTACCTTATTGGAACCATCAACGTCGGCATCACCTACAACGGCAACGACAACAGCATCATCGGCTACACAGATGCAGATTGGGCATCAAATCCTGAGACCCGCAAGTCCATCTCTGGACATGTGTTTCTCATGAATGGAGGTGCCATCAGCTGGTGCAGCAAGCGACAGGTGGTCGTGGCCACCTCGAGCACAGAAGCTGAGTACGTCTCTCTCAGCTTTGGAGCCAAGGAAGCAGTTTGGCTACAGCGTCTCATGGCGGAGATGAGTGGGAGTGTAGCAGTTCCACTTCCTGTGCGCGTCGACAACCAGAGCGCAATCGCACTCGCCGAGAATCCTAAGCACCATGCACGTACCAAGCATATTGACATCGCATATCACTTCATCAAGCTGGAGTTTATTCCAACCAGCAAGCAGTTTGCTGATTTCTGCACCAAGCCAGTGACCCGTGAGAAGTAGCAGTTCTGCATGAAGGCACGTGGACTCAGCCCACTCTGACTGCGGCAAAGTGGGAGATTGTTGGGAAAGGAGCCGTCCGGCTTAGTTTCAGGTCCACAGGAGCAAGTTCCACGAAACTTCCAGATGCCTAGTCCGATCGTCAATCCGACTTCACCATCGGAAAGATCAGGTGGCAAATTACCTACAGTGCAAGTCTCAGGCCGATCCAACGATCGGATTAGGAGATATGAATTTTCAAAGTTTTGAGGGTCATGGACCGCTGATGTCTGGGTGGCGATGGGCGATGGCTCAATGCCTCAGCCTAAGAAAAGAAAAACGCAAGAGGTCCAGGGTCAAGACCTCATGGGAAAAATATCCAAAAAGAGCCTAGATTCTTGGCTTGCCTTGTCAGAGTGTGCTTAGGAAAAAGGTACCTCTCCTTACTTTTTAGGTGAGGTGAGATCCTTGTGTGCTAGCCATGGATACATGGCGATTCTCCATGGGTTTGTGGGTGATGTGACCACTAGGAGTGTGCCATGGGAGCATTCTCTTCCTCTCTAGGTCGTGTGTGACTGGTCAGCCTGATTGTTAGGCTGATTTCCTCCCTTGTGTGAGATTGTGGACTCTAGTGTGTGAGCCTTAGCCTCCATGGCTAAGTGGTGTGGCTTGTGACTCGGAGATGACCCACGCTCGGCTTCTTGCCGAACTACGCCTCGTATGGTGTCATCTTCTCCAGGGCCTTGGTTGGACTACGGTTCTTGATGTACACCACAGTGCTCACTGCTTCGGCCCAAAAATTGTAGGTGAGCCAAGCCGCGTGGAGCATGGAGCGCACCGACTGAATGATGGTGCAGTTGGCGCATTCTGCGACGCCGTTCTGCTGCAGCGAGTATGGCCCGGTCCGCTGTGCCTTGATGTGTGCCGCTATGAGGTAGTCGTAGAACTCTTTGCTTAGGTACTCTCCGCCACGGTCGCTGTGCAACGCCTTGATCTTCTTGCCAGTCGGGTGTTGGGAAAGGAGCCGTCCGGCTCAGTTTCAAGACCACAGGAGCAAGTTCCATGAAACTTCCAGATGCCTGCTCTGGTCGTCAATCCGTCTTTGAAAGATGAGGTGGCAAATTATCCACGGTCCAAGTTTCAGGCCGATCCAACGGTCGGATTGGGAGATATGAATTTTTGAAGTTTCAGGGGTCATGGACTGCCGATGTCTGGATGGCCATGGGCGATGGCTCCATGCCTTAGCCTAAGAAAAGAAAAAGACAAGAGGTCGAGGGTCAAGAACTGATGGGAGAAATATCCAAAAAGGTCCTTGGTCTTAGGATTGCCTTGTCAGAGTGTGCTGACTAGGATAAAGGTACTTCTCCTTACTTTTAAGGTGAGTTGAGATCCTTCTGTGCTAGCCATGGACACATGGGGATTCTCCATGGGTTTGTGGGTGATGTGACCACTAGGAGTGTGCCATGAGAGCATTCTCTAGCTCTCTAGGTCGTGTGTGACTGGTCAGCCTGATTGTTAGGCTGATTTCCTCCCTTGTGTGAGATTGTGGACTCTAGTGTGTGAGCCTTAGCCTCCATGGCTAACTGATGTGGCTTGTGAGAGGGCTGACTTGCCCAAGCTCTAGCTCTATATGTACTCCATCATTTTCAGTGATTCAACAATTATTCTTCAGCACAAGTGATGCCCTTTCAGTCCCACATGCTCGCTGCTCCAAGGCTCCCTCTGTCCTCCAGATCCAACATTTGGTATCAGAGCCAGGTTCTGCCAGATTCAGCCAGCACAGGCTGTCACTTTGAGAGTGACGGGTAAGGGTCAAACCTGGTTTAAATTTGACAATCGACAATGGATTTTCAAGTTCGCAAGACAAGCTTTCCAACGAGCCCAATATCGCGAAGATCCAACGGTCAGATTGAGAGTTATGCTCAAAACGAGGTCGGCCAGGGCTACACTCTTCTCTATGAGTAAGACTGTCGCCTTGTGATGACCATAACTCTCTTGATTCTGTGTCAAATTTAAAAAGTGGCACATGCGATTTGTAGTAATTTTCTTAAGCTTTCCGTTGATGCAAAAATATTTGCATTCCATCGATTTGTTTGGGAGAAACGCTGTTTACAAGCTGGCTGGTCTAAGTTGGAGGAGGAGCAGAAGCATACCCTGTTTTCAAGAGGGCATATCTTTCAAAATCCCCTGTTGATGACCCTGTTTTATGGGTCGATCTGAAAGGATTTGAGCGGATTTTTCTAGTGGTGGACTGAGTTTTTCCAAATTCCCAGTCTGCTGGCATCTACAGTCCATTTTCTGTCAGACAGATTTCTGGAAGAAGCAGCACCAGAAGCAGGGGTAGCGCCGCCACCCAAGGGCAGCGTTGAGCATCACCAAAGCTCAAAATGGCAGCAGCAGCCTTGGTAACAGCAGCCCAGCCCTTGGAGAGGCTGGAAGGACGCGCCAACTTCACGTTTTGGAAGATCCGTACCCGCCTCGTTTTGGAGGAGAGGGGCTTGTGGGAGGTGGTGAGCGACGATGAGCGCGCTGCGCCTCCACAGGCAAAAGGCATCACCGCAGCTGAGGTGGTGGCGGGGAAGACGCCGCAGAAAGGTGCAGCAGATGCAAGTTCATCTACAACTGCAGCGGCGGCATATGAGGAGTGGAAGAAGAAGGACAGGCAGGCCTACAGGTTGCTTGTCAACACTATCTCCAACCCGCATCTTTAGTACGTAAGTGACAAGGCTACTGCAAAGGAGGGGTGGGACACGTTGTGCAAGAAGTATGAGAGCAAGGATCCTGCATTCCTCATATTTTTTAAGGAAAAGATGATGGCGCTGAAAATGCAGGGTGGTGAAGGGATGGAGGCGTACCTGGACAGAGCAAAGGAGCTGGCGAAGCAGCTGAGAGCGGCAGGCAACCCTGTGGAAGAGACGCGCTTCATCCTCCTCTTACTGAGGGGACTCCCAACCAGCTACGACACCGTGCGAGAGACGCTGGAGTGCCAGCCAACTCTCGACCTCGACTTCATCTGCACACTCCTGGTGCAGGTGGAACTGCGTCGCAATGCCGCAAAACGCAATGGCGGCAACAGCAGCTGTGAAGCAACTTTCATGGCGATGGGCTCACGCAACCAGCAGCAGCAGCAGTCCGGACAGCAGAGAGGCAAGAAGAAAGGCAAGTGCCATTATTGCCAGAAAGAGGGGCACTACAAGAAAGAGTGCTTCAAGTTCAAGAGGGACCAGAAAGAGCAGCAGCAGCAGCAGCAAAAGGAGCAATCACTACAGCAACAACAACAGTAGTCACAACAGCGTCAGCAGCAGCAAAACCAGGCTGGTGTGCGCCACTTTGGCAATATGAATGTGGCCAAGGAGGTGCGCGACCGTCTCTTCATGGCGAAGTCTGACATGTCACAGGTGGAGAAGACGGATCTCGCATGGTACAAGGACTCAGGGTGTACCAAGAGCCTCACACATCTCAAGGAGTGGTTTATGCAGCTGCTGTCAATCCCTCCCTGTCCTATCACTATGGGTGCTGAGGGGATTGGGATTGTGGAGATGTGGTTGGAGACCCCACGTGGCATTGAAGTGGGAGTGTTCCATGGCGTGCTGTATGTAGCTGGTGCTGCATTCAACCTCCTCTCAGTCTCCTCTCTTACAAACATAGGACTACGCATCGTCTTCGATGATGACTATGGCTATATCCTCAACAAGGATACAGGAGAGGAGTTGGCCAGGTCGGTGAAGGAGGGTGACATGTACCGCCTGTTGGGGGCGACCAAGATCCCGCGTGAGCAGAGTCTTGCAGCAGTGGTGCAGGCGACAGATGGCGAGATCTGGCATGCGCGCTACGGCCACATTGGCATGCGCGCCTTGCAGCAGCTTCAAGCAAAGCAGATGGTACGTGACTTGCCTACCATCTCTAACTTTGAGCAGCAGTTGTGCATCGGCTGTTTGGAGGAGAAGCAGCTCCGGGAGGCGTTCTCTG
>SZWC01017780.1:0-44125 GCA_023375785.1 Penium margaritaceum | reverse complement strand
AGGTCGGTGAAGGAGGGTGACATGTACCGCCTGTTGGGGGCGACCAAGATCCCGCGTGAGCAGAGTCTTGCAGCAGTGGTGCAGGCGACAGATGGCGAGATCTGGCATGCGCGCTACGGCCACATTGGCATGCGCGCCTTGCAGCAGCTTCAAGCAAAGCAGATGGTACGTGACTTGCCTACCATCTCTAACTTTGAGCAGCAGTTGTGCATCGGCTGTTTGGAGGAGAAGCAGCTCCGGGAGGCGTTCTCTGGAGTAGGGGAGCGTGCGGAGGTGTTGGAGCTGGTCCACACGGACTTGTGCGGACCGATGCAGACCCAAAGCTTTGGAGGCTCTAGGTATTTCCTGACCTTCATTGATGATTTCAGCCGTTACACTGCTATGTACTTCCTTCCTTCCAAAGACCAATGCTTTGACAGGTTCAAGGAGTTCAAGGCCATTGTGGAGAACCAGACTGGAAAGAAGATCAAGGCGCTGCGTAGCGATCGCGTTGGAGAGTATCTGAGCAAGGAGTTCCAGGACTACCTCGCAGCAGCTGGCATGAAGGCGCAGCGTAACGCGTCGTACTCGCCGCAGCAGAACGGTGTAGCAGAACGCGCCAACCGTACCATTGTGGAGTCGGCGCGCTCCAAGCTGCACGCGGCTCGGCTGACCTACAACTTCTGGGCTGAAGCAGTGAGCACTGCGGTCTACATCAAGAACCGTAGTACAACTAAGGCGTTGGAGCACATGACGCCGTACGAGGCGTGGTTCGGCAAGAAATCGAGCGTGGGTCATCTCCGAGCATTTGGCAGCCTGGCGCACATGCACGTGCCCAAGGAGAAGCGGCAGAAATGGGACGCGAAGAGCGTGCAGATTCTGATGATTGGGTATGACGTGGCAAGCAAGGCCTATCGCCTCTACGAGAGGGATACAGGCCATGTCATCATCTCCAGGGATGTAGTCTTCAACGAGAGCAACGTCATAAGCACCAACATTATCTGTGAAGAGGTAGGAGAACCAGCAGGTGACGAGATAGTGGGAGCAGATTTCCTTCTTGACCCAGTCTCTCCCGATCCTTCCTCTACTATGACAGTGGGAGAATCACTCTACTCTCCCATGTGTGATGCAGCAGATACAGCAGCCTCATCGGCAGAAGCAAAGGAGGGAGATGTAGCACCACCAGCAGCAGCAGTTGTGCCAGCAGCACCGCGCCAGCCGCCCGCTAATGCTCTAGTTCCAGGTCGCAGGTACCCTCTTAGGGTGCGTTACAAGCCTGGTGAGCGCGGCCATTTTTGGATGCTACAGAAACCAGAACAGATGAACGTCGCAGTTGCAGCAGATTCAGATGAGCCAACTTCATACAAGGAGGCCATGGCTGCACCGGATGCAGCAGATTGGGCACAAGCCGTACAGCAGGAGATACAATCGTAGCTGGACAACGGCACATGGGAGCTGACTGAGCGTCCACCTAGACGTAAGGTGATCAAGTGCAAGTGGGTGTTCAAGAAGAAGCAGGGAGCAGATGGTAACCTGGAAAAGTACAAGGCGAGGCTGGTCGCCAAGGGCTACTCGCAGCAGGAGGGTATCGACTACAGTGAAACTTTTGCCCCTGTTGCAAAGTTTGCCTTTGTGCGCACGCTCCTCTCTTATGCAGCAGCTGAGGACTTCGAGGTTCACTACATGGATGTCAAGACGGCATTCTTGAATGGTGAGTTGGAGGAGGAGATCTACATGGAGCAGCCAGAGGGGTTCGTCATGGATGGCCAGGAGCACTTTTGCAAGCTGCAAAAGTCGCTTTACGGCCTCAAGCAAGCGTCGCGTGCTTGGAACTAGAAGTAAGATGCCGCGTTGCAGTGCATGGGGTTTGAGCGCAACGAGTGTGACTACAGCGTGTATCGCTAGCAGCATAAGTATGAGATCCTCATCATCATTGTCTATGTGGATGACATGCTCCTCCTTTCCAACAGTATGTCTGCACTATAGGAGTTCAAGGAGACCATGCAGGAGCGCTTCCAGATGTCTGATCTCGGGGAGGCGTCATACTTCCTCGGCATCCAGATCACGCGTGACCGCAAATCACGCTCTCTCTCGCTACGGCAAAGTCGCTACATCAAGGACGTCCTGCAGCGGTTCGGTATGGGAGAGGCCAAACCCATTGGCACGCCGCTAGAGACGCGACAGTACCTCGTGAGCTTCAATGGAGAAGCAGATGCAGCTGAGCGGCATAAGTACCAGAGTGCCGTCGGCAGTCTTGTGTACCTCATGGTGGCAACCAGGCCGGACCTCGCACAGGCTGTGAAGCGGATCTTCCGCTACCTTGCTGGAACCATCAACGTCGGCATCACCTACAACGGCAACGACAACAGCATCATCGGCTACACAGATGCAGATTGGGCTTTAAATCCTGAGACCCGCAAGTCCATTTCTGGACATGTGTTTCTCATGAATGGAGGTGCCATCAGCTGGTGCAGCAAGCGACAGGTGGTCGTGGCCACCTCAAGCACAGAAGCTGAGTACGTCTCTCTCAGTTTCGGAGCCAAGGAAGCAGTTTGGCTCCAGCGTCTCATGGCGGAGATGAGTAGGAGTGTAGCAGTTCCAGTTCCTGTGCGCGTCGACAACCAGAGCGCAATCGCACTCGCCAAGAATCCTGAGCACCATGCACGCACCAAGCACATTGACATCGCATATCACTTCATCAGGCACATGGTGTAGGAGGGAGCTATCAAGCTGGAGTTTACTCCAACCAGCAGGCACGTCGCTGATTTATGCACCAAGCCAGTGACCCATGAGAAGCAGCAGTTCTGCATGAAGGCATGTGGACTCAGCCCACTCTGACTTCGGCAAAGTGGGAGATTGTTGGGAAAGGAGCCGTCCGGCTCAGTTTCAGGTCCACAGGAGCAAGTTCCAAGAAACTTCCAGATGCCTGCTGCAATCGTCAATCCGTCTTCACTATTTGAAAGATCAGGTGGCAAATTATCTATGGTCCAAGTTTCAGGCCGATCCAATGGTGGGATTGGGAGATATCAATTTTCGAAGTTTCAGGGGTCATGGACTGCCGATGTCTGGGTGGCCATGGGCGATGGCTCCATGCCTTAGCCTGAGAAAAGAAAAAGGCAAGAGGTCCAGGGTCAAGACCTGATGGGAGAAATATCCAAAAAGGTCCTTGGTCTTAGGATTTCCTTGTCAGAGTGTGCGGACTAGGATAAAGGTACCTCTCCTTACTTTTTAGGTGAGGTAAGATCCTTGTGTGCTAGCCATGGACACATGGCGATTCTCCATGGGTTTGTGGGTGATGTGACCACTAAGAGTGTGCCATGAGAGCATTCTCTAGCTCTCTAGGTCGTGTGTGACTGGTCAGCCTGATTGTTAGGCTGATTTCCTCCCTTGTGTGAGATTGTGGACTCTAGTGTGTGAGCCTTAGCCTGCATGGCTAAGTGGTGTGGCTTGTGAGAGGGCTGACTTGCCCAAGCTCTAGCTGTATATGTACTCCATCATTTTGAGTGATTCAACAACCATTCTTCAGCACAAGTGATGCCCTTTGAGTCCCACATGCTCGCTGCTCCAAGGCTTCCTCTCTCCTCCAGATTCAACATCGGGTTCTCCACCATTGCCTTGAACTCCTTGAACCTGTCAAAGCACTGGTCCTTGGAGGAAAGGAAGTATACAGCAGTGTAATGGCCGAAATCATCAATGAAGGTGAGAAAATACCTAGAGCCTCCAAAGTTTTGGGTCTGTATCAGGCCACACAAGTCTGTGTATACTAGCTCCAGCACCTCCTTCGCGCGCTCTCCTGCTCCCGAGAACGCCTCGCGATGCTGCTTCCCTTCCAAACAGTCAATGCATAACTGCTACTCAAAGTTAGAGATTGTGGGCAAGTCACACACCATCTGCTTCGTTTGAAGTTGCTGCAAGGCGCGCATGCCGATGTGGTCATAACGCGCATGCCAGATTTTGCCATCTGTCACCTGCACCACTGTTGCAAGACTGCTCGCGCGGGATCTTGGTCGCCCCTAATAGGCGGTACATGTCGCCTTTCTTCACCGACATGGCCAACTCCTCTCCTGTTTCCTTGTCGAGAATGTAGTCATAGTCGTTGTCAAAGACGACTCGTAGTCCTGTGTTGGTGAGAGAGGACACTGAGAGAAGATTGAACACTACATTAGGTACGTACAGCATGCCATGGAATACTCCCACTTCAATGCCATGCAGGGTCTCCAACCACGTCTCTACAATCCCAATCCCTTCAGCATATGCCACCCGATCATCACCCAGAGCGATAGGATGGGGAGGGATGGACAGCAACTGCGTAAAATCACTCCTTGTGATGTGTCAGGCTCTTGGTACACCCTGAGTACCATGCGAGATCCGCCTTCTCCACCTGCGACATATCAGACTCTGCCATGAAGAGACGGTCGCGTACCTCCTTGGCCACATTCATGTTGCCAAAGTGGCGCACACCAGCCTGGTTTTGCTGCTGCTGCTGCTGATGCTAACGCATGTGTGACTGTTGATGTTGCTGCTGTGGAGATTGCTACTTTTGCTGCTGCTGCTGCTGCTCCTTCTGGTCCCTCTTGAACTTGAAACACTCTGTTTTGTAATACTCATCAATCTGGCAATAGTGGCACTTGCCCTTCTTCTTGCCTCTCTGCTGCCCGGACTACTGCTGCTGTTGGTTGTGTGAGCCCATGGCCATGAAAGCTGCTTCTCTGTTGCTGCTACCGCCATTGCGCTTTGCTGCATTGCAATCACTTCTACCTGCACCAGGTTCATGCAAATAAAGTCCACGTCAAGAGTCAGCTAGTACTGCAATGTCTCTCGCACGGTATCATAGCTCGTTGGGAGTCCCCTTAGCAAGAGGAGGACGAAGCGCGTATCTTCCACAGGGTTGCCGGCCGCTTTCAGTTGCTTCGCCAGCTACTTTGCCCTATCCAAGTATGCCTCCATCCCTTCGCCATCCTGCATTTTCAATGCCATCAATTTCTCCTCCAAAAGCATGAGGAATACAAGATCCTTGCTCTTATACTTCTTACACAACGTGTCCCATCTATCTTTTACAGTAGCATTGTCACTCATGTAGTGAAGATGCGGGTTGGAGATGGTGTTGACAAGCAGCCTGTAGGCCTGTCTGTCCTTCTTCCTCCACCCCTCATATGCCGCCACTGCAGTTGTAGACGAACTCATACCTGCTGCACCTTTTTGTGCATCTTCCCTGCCACCACCTCCGCTGCGGTGATGCCTTTTGCCTGTGGAGGCGGAGCGCGCTCGTCGCTGCTCACCACCTCCCACAAGCCCCTCTCCTCCAAAAGGAGGCGGGTACAGATCTTCCAAAACGTGAAGTTAGTGCATCCTTCCAGCCTCTCCAAGGGCTGGGCTGCTGTTACCATGCCTGCTGCTGCCATTTTGAGCTTTGGTGATGCTCCGCGTTGTTCTTGAGTGGCAGCGCTATCCCTGCTTCTGCTGCTGCTTCTACCAGAAATCTATCTGACAGAAAATGGACTGTAGAGGCCAGCACACTAAGAATTTAGAAAAACTGAGCCCAGTACTGGAAAATTCAGCTCAAAACCTTTCAGATCGACCCATAAAACAGGGTCATTAACAGGGAATTTTTAGAGATATGCCCTTTTGAAAACAGGGTATGCTACTGTTCCTACTCCACCTAAGACCAGCCAGCTTGTAAACGACGTTTCTCTCAAACGTACCAATGGAATGCAAATATTTTTACACTAATAGAAAGCGTAGGAAAATTAATTCAATTCGCATGTGCTACTTTTGAATTTGACAAAGAAGCGAGAGGGTTATGGTCATCACAAAGCAACAGTCTTACTCAGAGAGAAAAGTATAGCCCTGGCCGATCTTGTTTTAATCACACCTCTCAATCCGACTGTTTGATCTTCGCGATCCTGTGCTCATTGGAAAGCTTGTCTCTTAAACTTGAAGATCCAGTGGTCAATCATCAAATTTGGTGAAGGTTTTATCCTAACCCGTCACTCTCAAAGTGAGGGCCTGTGTTGGCTGAAAGTGGCAGAACTTGGCTCTGATATCAAATGTTGGATCTGGAGGAGAGAGGGAGCCTTAGAGCAGCGAGCATGTGGGACTGAAAGGGGATGAGTTTTTCTGAAGAATGCTTGTTGAATCACTCAAAATGATGGAGTACATATAGAGCTAGAGCATGGGCAAGTCAGCCCTCTCACAAGCCATACCACTTAGCCATGGAGGCTAAGACTCATACACTAGAGTCCATAATCTCACACAAGAGAGGAAATCAGCCTAGCAATCAGGCTGACCACTCACACACGATCTAGAGAGCTAGAAAATGCTCTCATGACACACTCCTAGTGGTCACATAACCCATAATCCCATGGAGAGTTGCCATGTGTCCATGGCTAGCACACAAGGATCTCACCTCATCTAAAAAGTAAGGAGAGGTATCTTTTTCCTAGTCAGCACCCTCTGACAAGGTAATCCAAGAATCTAGGACCTTTTGGATATTTCTCCCATCAGTTCTTCACCCATGACGACTTGCCTTTTCCTTTTCTCTGGCTAAGGCATGGAGCCATCATCCCTGGACACCCAGATAACGGCGGTCGATGACCCTGGAAACATCGAAAATTCATATCTCCCAATCCGACCGTTGGATCGGCCTAACTTGGACTGTAGATATTTTGCCACTTGATCTTTCCAGTGGTGAAGTCAGATCGACAATGGGAGTAGGCATCTGGTAGTTTCTTGGAACTTGCTCCTGTGGACCTGAAACTGAGCTGGATAGCTCCTTTCCCAACACGATGTTGGTACCGATGATGTTGCTTTCATTGAAAATGACGTCCCTGGAGATGATGACAGGGCCTGTATCCCTCTGATAGAGATAATAGGCGTTACTTGCCACGTCATAGCCGTATTGGAAATAGGACCATCTAGCTCAATTTTGAGGTCCATAAGAGTAAGTTCCAGGAAACTACCAGATTCTTGGTCGGATTGTCAATCCAACTTAACCATTGGGAAGATCAGGTGGTAATATGTCTACAGTCCAAGTTTCAGGCCGATCCAACAGTTGGATTGGGCGATATGAGTTTTCGAAGTTTCTAGAATCATGGACTGCGATGTCTGCATGACTCCATGCCTTACCCTGAGAAAAGTAAAAGGCAAGAGGTCCAGGGTCCAGACCTGTTGGGAGGAATATCCAAAAAGGTCCTTGGTCTTAGGATTGCCTTGTCAGACAGTGCTGACTAGGATAAAGGTACCTCTCCTACTTTTTAGGTGAGGTAAGAGCCTTGTGTGCTAGCCATGGAGACATGCCCATTCTCCATGGGACTTCGGGTGATGTGACCACTAGGAGTGTGCCATGAGAGAATTCTTTAGCTCTCTAGCTGACTGTCAGCTTGATTGGTAGGCTGATTTCCTCTCTTGTGTAAGATTGTGGACTCTACTGTGTGAGCCTTAGCCTCCATGGCTAACTGGTGTGGCTTGTGAGAGGGCTGACTTGCCCAAGCTCTAGCTCTACATGTACTCCATCATTTTGAGTAATTGAATAGTCATTCTTCTGCACAACTGATGCCCTTTCAGTCCCACATGCTCGCTGCTCCAAGGTTCCCTCTCTTCTCCAGATCCAACATTTGGTATCAAAGCCAAGTTTTGCCTGTTTCAGCCAGCACAGGCCGTCACTTTGAAAGTGACAGGTTAGGGTCAAACCTTGACCAAAGTTGATGATCGACCATAGGTTCTTCAAGTGTACCAAACAAGCGTTCCAACGAGTCCAAGAGTACAAAAATCCAACTATCGGACTAAGAGTTATGCTCAAAACAAGGTCGTTCGGGGCTATACTCTTCTCTATGACTAAGACAGTCGCCTTGTGATGACCATAACTCTCTTGTTTCTTTGTCAAATTTAAAAGGTGGTATATGTGATATCTACTATTGTTCCTAGGCTTTCCATTGCTGCAAAAAAATTTGCATTCCATTGATTGGTTTGGGAGAAAAGCCGTTTACAAGCTGGCTGGTCTGAGTTGGAGTAGGAGCAGAAGCATACCCTGTTTTGAAGAGGGTATATCTTTCAAAATCCCCTGTTTATGACCCTATTTTATGGGTCGATCCGAAAGATTTTGAGCTGATGTTTTTATTGGTCGACTCAACAGTTGCTAGCATCTACAATCCATTTTCTGTCAGATAGATTTTTGGCATAAGCATCAGCAGAAGAAGGGGTAGCGCCGCCATCCAAGGACAGCGCTAAGTATCACCAAGGCTCAAAATGGCACCAACAGTCATTTTTGACAGTAGCCTAGCCTTTGGAGAGGCTGGAGGGATGCGCCAAGTTCACGTTTTGAAAGATCCGTACCCGCCTCAGTTTTTAGGAGAGGGGCTTGTGGGAGGTGGTGAGTGATCACGAGCCAGCTCTAATTCCACAGGCAAAATGCATCACCGAGCGTAGGTGGTACTTGGGAAGACGCCGCAAAAAGGGTGCAGCTGATGTGGGTCGCTTCAGTCTGTTCCTGCTGTTCTTTGTACTTGTATATGCGCTCATATATTTCCATTATCGACCACCCTTCTATAACTTGTGCCTTGGCTATTGTGACCAGTTCCTATTCCATAACTGACAGTAGAGTCTCGGTTGTCTTGTCTCCAGCTCAAGGAAGACCTAGCTTTACAGTCCGTGTAGGTGTATCACATATAGATGATTGATCGGCACCTGGTACTTCCTCGGTGTCTCATTGCTGGGCACATGCCTTCCACTGGACTGTCCTATTACCAGTTTGACCAGAAGCACGGACGGTAGTATTGGATCTAACGGTTTGACGAGCATTGGTGGGTCCTTGTCCACCCGGTCCGCATCCCTGATATTAGGCTCCTCTTGTTGGTACTCTAGGTATTGGGATGGGGTTGGGACACTCCCGTTGTATGTGGGTGAATTCTCTACATCCATAACAACTTCTAGATGGATAATTACAAGAGTTCATCGGGTTGGGGAGAGAATCCCTGCATGCATACGAATAGTGGACATTACGTGTTCTTTCGGAGCTGAATGTTCTTATGCCGCTCGACGTTTGAGCTCCCTTTGCTAGTACTCTGCTTACTCCTTGAGCGTATCCAAGATGTCAAAGTGCTATAGGTCCAGTATATTAGCAATTGCTGGGACAAGGGAGTCGTGGTAGTACTTCTTGATCATGCACAATGATATATCAATACATGGTGTAAAGATTTTGGTGAACTTGTCATTGTGCAGCTTGATATTCTATCTAGCCTTCATGCAAATGGTACGAATCTGTAGCTCTGCCTCTTCAAAGCTCAGTGGGTCAGAACACTTCGTCATCCTCTTTGCCAAGTCCTCAAAGTCAACAAAGGTACGGTCCCTCTTTTTTGTTGTGAACCACTCCAGAGCATTTCCTTGCAGCGCCACGTATACTGCCTACTCGTAGTCGGGAGACAGAAGCCCATAGTCAAGACATGTGTCCAACTTGGACAGTCATATAGCCGGTTCCTCCTCTGGTTCACCTTTAAAGACGTCGAGCTTTGGGAGGGTATAAGAAGCTTTCACCGTTGGATTCAAATTCAGTTCCTATGGTGGCACCACCAGTACTCGTACCCGAGACGGCACCCCCAGGTGGGATTGATGTACCTGCACCAAGCCTGAGTTCCAGCTGATGATGTGATTCCCACTCCCATTTGTCGAACTCATCCTGCATTGGTTCCTCCCTATCTATAACTCCCCACGTGCTGTCTTACTGAACTTGCTTATACTCGCATGGCATACTGCTTGCCTCCTTGAGCCACTGATCCTTATCCCGGTCCGGTTAACCCAACTCTCACTCGAGACTACTGTTGGAGTCGTCCTAGAGTATGGGTGACCATTGTCTTCCCGGCTTGATAGTTGGGCAACGGTACAGTTGACTTAATTGGTACTATGGTGTCTTTTGTTGATGGCGTCCCAGATGAGATGCGCATTCCCACAGAGGTCCGCACCTGCCTTTTTGGTCCTGCCGTGGATGAAATATTGAGCCTCGCATGAGCAGGAACCTCTTTGCAGCACGATGCGCCTAGAACGGGTGATATCTTGCTCGATTGGTGTACTTGTGGGAGATGTTCCCATAGGATTATAGTGGATACGACGTCAAGACGACGTGAGGTCACCACGGATGGCCCCTCTTGTCGGACCTTCGTAGTCTGTTGTTCCACAGCCTCTAAGATCTTCCTTGTACGTGGTGAGGACACACCACTTTCAGAAGCTGGTCATCGCATGTTGAGAGTCAGGTGAGACAGGAATTCCCGATGCATGAGGATGACCAGCTGGTGTAGGGCGTACAAGGCATGCATCGAAGGATGATCCAGGGACACCTCATCCTCCTCCTGGTCATGCTTGGAATCATCCAACTCTGTAAACTCCATTGCATGCGTGACGGAAGGTGCAAGTGAGGACCTTGTGATAAAAAATTCAAGGTATCATAGTACTTCCTCCATGGGCATCATATCCACTGCTTTGTATAAGCCGTGGATATGATGTGACCTCATGGCAGTATGACCTCATGGAGCAAGATGGGCTCATCCTCTTTGGCAAGCTCCTGCTCTTTGTATGAAACATTATCCTTCACTTGCATGGAGTCATGATGTTCATCTTAGTGGTCCGGTTGATCATCGTCTGGATCATCTTCGGTCGCATTCGCCAGACGTACTTGTCAAATGGCTTTCAATTCACGGAGTTCCTCAAGACGTCGGAGATGGAACTGTTCCTCATTCTCGGGGCTTATGTCATCATCCTCGTTATATAGTTGTAGGAACTGATCATCAATCTCATCCCATGCAAACTTGGGATCCAGCCCTGGAGGGTTCTCAGGGCTCCTCTTGTAACGTTGCATAGCACTGGCTCACCTCATGTTGTGGCGCCTGAGACCTTGGGTTCCTCCGATATGCATCCACGTACTTGAAAGTTGACGGTACCTCCGAATAATTCACCAATAAGGTGACTCCTTATCGTATTTTGCGGATTGCCGGTGAGACGTCGCACGTATACACAAGGTATTCCGCTTTGACTCAATCCGTGATGGTCGGATGATTGGTCGTAGTTGGCTAGTCATCTGTCTTGTCAAAGATTTGCACGTCCCATCTGTCAGGAACTTCTCATTAAATTATGGACTGATCTAAAGATACCTGTCATACTCGTCACAGAAAACAAGCGAGTCCACTCTCACCGTACCATTACGGGTCTGATAGCATGCGAGGGTTCACTCTCCGTCGCGGTTTGCACTACACTATCCCTATGGGTCTTGTACTCTTTTCTCAATCCAATGCTATTACCTCTTTTATCTCGCTACTTCTGCTCAATCTAAGGGTATCAACAACTACCTAATCTTTCTTTGGTTCTTTCTTGATATCTTCGATGGATGATTCAGCAAACGAATGCCGGATAATATATCATGCATGTCTCTCCAGCCAGCCGAATACACTCTTCTTATTATAACTTATACGCAAGCCCAGACTCAGTCGATATGATCATTTTATTAATTATACTCATTCATGCTACTCCAATCGGTCAATCATTCACTAGATGAAATAAACATCTTCAAGACCAAGCATTCCTAGTGGTATGGTTGAAGCACTTAGAGAATTGAACTATGTTTCAGTCAATAACAAAGTAAAGGAGCAATCAGCATTCTCTAGTCACATGACTATTCCACTATATGTCACCCAAGAGAACACTCAAATCATAGACTTCTTCCTTCGACGGACTATCCGTTGGTGCTGGCCTGTGCATGACCATAGTACGGCTGGCGATGGGGCAGTTGTTCTCCTGAGGAACTTCATGACGTAGTGCAAGTGGACCATCCGCACGACGACTCGCACGAGAATTGGCACACGCCAGATCTTCTTCCCATAGGCGAAAGAGCTCGTGCTGGTAATGTTGGTAGGTGAAAAATACCTCGTCCCGTTCCTCAGCCGCCTTTGCGGCTCACCGTCCAATGTTACATGCGATCTCTTGCCAGCTCTCCATGGATTGGGGCTCATTGTCACAAGGAAAATCTCTACAACCACGACTGCCAGAGAGCTCCATAGTCCCACCGGCACGGTGATGTGACTATTGCATCATACCTAGGACTGTGTGCACGCCGAGACAGTGAGGAGTATTGTAGTAGCTACTGATGGCGTAGAAGCTCACCGGTGATTCTTGCGCCGCTCTCCTCGAGCTAGGGGGCTAGTGCTCCCATGGGAACTCAGGGCCAGGCCATGACGGCTCTGTGACATGCTCCCCAGGAAGTAACCTCCTTATTCAGGATTAGCCTCCCACACACATGTACACACATACCAATACCCTCCTATCTAGCTTCTCTACTCTTGCTTGTTGCAAGACAGGGCATGCGTCTCGCTTGATGGTGTGCTTTGACTGAGAGGCAGGAATCTCTCAATCTGACTGATGGCCTCGTCGTCTCATTCTCGGAAGGAACGCTTGTAATGATGTGGATCGTGGTGAGCATCAGGCCAAGAACAGAGCGTAACACGCACCAGGTGGTGAGCTTTGTCGATAGACAAAGGCAGAAGAACTCTCGTTCGTCTCAAAGATTCGGAGTCAGCAGTCAGTTCTCAGCCTTCAACCAACCGCTCTCAGCAATCCACTATCAGCAGTATATTTTTCCGTGGTATCCCCCTATTATCCCGTGTCGCCTCCCTTGTGTCCCTCCTCGATGGTGTACTCCAGTTGGGCTCACCTATTAAAACGCCTTTAAGACAAGCCGCCTTGGGTGCCCCTCCTCTCCCCAAGGCTTGGCGCGGCTCCGTTGCCATCAAACCAGCCTCGGGTGACTTTCTTTTCCTTCCTCGCATATCCAGTCGGGCCATAATATCCACCGGATCACTTCTCCTTACGCCTCGTCGTTCCCCTGAATCGAACTACACCTCTCGTAATTTTCTCGCCTCGACCGGCCATCGACGTATCATCCGTGGACTTCCTTTCAAGGCGTTGACCCCGGGCCCACTCTCCTTCCCCTTCTCCGGTAGATTAATGAAACATAGTTAACAGTATACGAGATGAAAAATTCAGGGTCAACTCATGTATTTATAGGTATGGAGTTTGAGTGTGACCAGACTCATTGTATTCTCCATGTCAACCAGGTTGTAAATGTTTGTATCCTTGGGGAGTTCTCATACCTATACTTGAGTTTGAGCCTACTAGTTCAACATTAGACAAAGATTTTTTAATAGACTGGACATGTCAAAGCTAAAGGAGATAGTCAATGTGACTGACTATCTATGCATCACATGATCCCTCATATACATGGTGACCACCACCAGTTAAGGCATTGCCTTTGTCATGAATTTCCAGGCTCAGTTATCACAGTGCCCAAAGCCAAAAGACATAGAGATTTTATTGCGATTATCAGATAAGAACTTTCTTCCAATATGATTTGCTTTCTTCGATTGGTACAGCCGTCGGTGTTCATTGAAAATTATACTGACAATAACTGGGTCCATGACACAGATGCTTGTTGTCGTTCTTGCTACGGCATCCTGGTTTGAAGATGGCTATTTCATGGAAAACTGTTAAGTTAGACTGTGTGGTACACCATTTGAGCAAAGCAGAGTATACTACTCTTTGCCAGGCATGTGTGAAATTGTCTGGTTGTGTCATCTACTAAAGCAGCTCTACGTCCCTATCTGCTTTATTATATTGAAATGTGTAATGATCAGAGCATGAAGGTCATTCTTGAGCACGATGACATGCTACACACTCATACTAGACATATCATATAGAGAATCATCGTGTGTTTGAGCATGTGACCATCAGTGACATCCATATTTTATACATAGATAGAGAATAGAAAATAGCTCACTTCCGTACAAAGGCACTCAGTTGTAATATCTTCAAGGTAGCTGTTTACATCATTGGTCTTCTGTGTACTTATGATGTTTTAAGATGATGAGTCGTATCTTTACATGTGTAAATTGTCAATTCATACCTCATGAGCATTTATATACAAGTCATCTCTGGATCATGGGGGATTATTTATGCATGTTAGAAAGACATGTAGTGACCTCTTTCCTTGTTGTACACTCACTACACTGATGCACGTGACTGGCCAGATAATGACCTTGTCACCTGTAGCTTGATTATGAGAGAGATACATGAGTATCCGGGTCAAACCATACGATAAGCCAAACCTACGAAAAGTGTAAGATAGGTTGTGTTGACCTGAAATACCTCTTGTCCATAGCTGGCATTTGGATGGACACATCACAGACTAGGCATGCACTACTCCCTTGGAATGAGTCCCCTAAGTCTGGTCCAGATAGACAAGGTATGTACTACTCCTTTGGAGCAAGTTCCCTTGGTCTATACTGGATAGTATAGTCAACAAACACTACCTAGGACAACTCCTTGTAGCTTAGACGTTCGAGAGTTTATCTTTGGAGTGAGAGGTCACTTGGTCAAACCCTATTCGAGTGACTTCTTTTCTCTCTGACCAAAAAGGGGACAAGAAAGTTCTATGAGACATCTTAGAACATTCCAAGGTCTTTCCTTGGTAGATAAGCAACCACATGCTAAGGACATAGTGTAACGAAGTAGTCCCTATGAACTGCTCAGTGTGGAACCGTGATTTTGAGGGTGATATTGTTGGGAAAGGAGCCATCCGGCTCAGTTTCAGGTCCATAGGAGCAAGTTCCAAGAAATACCGGATGCCTGCTCCGATCATCAATCCAACTTCTTCATTAGGAAGATAAGGCGGCAAATTATCTATGGTCCAAGTTTCAGGCCGATCCAACGGTCGGATTGGAAGATATGAATTTTTGAAGTTTCCGGTGTCATCGACTGGCGGTACCAGGGTGACCATGGGCGATGGCTCCATGCCTTAGCTTGAGAAAAGAAAAAGGGCAAGAGGTCCAGGGTCAAGACCTGATGGGAGAAATATCCAAAAACGTCCTAGATTATTGGATTGCCTTGTCAGAGTGTAGTGACAAGGAAAAAGGTACCTCTCCTTACTTTTTAGGTGAGTTGAGATCCTTGTGTGCTAGCCATGGACACATGGCGATTCTACATGGGATTGTGGGTTATGTGACCACTCAGAGTGTGCCATGAGTGTTGACCTGATATGCTCCTTGTCCATCACTGACATTTGGACAGGCACAGGACAGACTAGGCATGCACCGCTCCCTTGGAGTAAGTCCCCTCAGTCTGGTCCTAATGGACCCAAAGTATGTACTGCTCCTTTGGAGCAAGTCCTCTTGGTCTAAACTGGATAGCATAGCCAGCAAACACTACCTAGGACAACTCCTTGTGGCTTAGACGTTCCAAGGTTAGTCTCAGGAGCGAGAGGTCACTGGGTCAAATCCCAGCCTAGTCACTAATTTTCTTTGTGACCAAAAGGGGGACAGGAAGGTTCTAAGAGGTATCTTAGAACATTCCAAGATCCTTCCTGGTGGCTGGCGCCACTTGGCGGTCACAGGAAGTGCCATGTAGGTGGGGGGGGTGACGCAATCCAGATTGCCCGCAAAGTGGCTCATCCAAGGAGCTACTGCGCCTCTAGGCTAGAGGCTGGCTCTAGGACTATAAGAACCTGTCAGTTACATGTCATTGAATATAGTTCTTCCCTTTGAGACTCCTCACAGAGTTGTCCACTAGAGGCAGATACTAAAGAAGCATTGGTTGGTCTAAGCCCCAGGAGCTAGCTCCTCGCGCGAAAGTGACCAGGTGCTAAGGACACAGTGCAAGGAAGAATTTCTTATGAACTGCTCAGTGTGGAACCTTGGCTCTGAGGGTGATATCACCTCTTGGTTGTAATACCAAGAGCGGTCGGCGGGAACCATTGTGTCGGAACCCGTTTTCTAGGCCGTTGCCTCAGGCATGTTAACAAAGGATTATGGGCCCACACTGACTAGTTGTAAGGTACGCTTCTATGCACTCTCTCGCCCTCTCTGTCTTGTAGCATGCATCAGCTCCATCAGCTCCATCAGCTCCATCTGCTCCATCAGCTCCAACAGCGGGTGCTGGCGCTTTGCGGACAACGACCAAGGATAAGCTCTGCCCTTGGAGGTACAACCCTGAGTTCACTAGTGTGCATTCTTCTCTGTTCGCAGGTAATCAACAGCTAAGGAATAAGAAACGGATCTGCACCTTCTAAACCGGTAGCAGACAATAGCCTACATCAGCCTACATGAGCCTCAATAAAGCACAGAAGCAGAGAAGTAGAGAAGCAGTATGACGACTCCCACGATGCTCACTTTATAGTAGGTCAACGATGGGATGTCAAAGTTCACAGGGACAGGTTTTCCCTTGTGGAAATGGAAATTTGAGATTGTCATGAGGATGTGTGACTACTTGAAGATGTTCCTTGGAGAAGAGGTTGAACCTCCAAAAACAGATGCTGGATATGAAGCATGGAGTGTCGAAAACGACATGGCGCTTGCGATTCTTGTGACATCAGTACATGAGTCACAGCATATCCACCTCCAAGGTATCACACATGCATCAAAGGATTATGAGAAGCTTGCATGTGTACACCAATCATCGGCTCTTGCAAATTGCCTCTTCATCCTTCAAAAGCTTATTTCGATGAGGATGAGCGAGGGAGAGTTGATTCCAGACTTTCTACTGCAGTTTGAAGGACTGCTGTTATAAGTGACCCAAATGAACTGGGAAATCAACACCAACATGTAGGCCATGATCCTCCTCATGGCGCTACCTGAAACCTGGGGACCTCTTATCACCGTTTTTGGCGGTTGTAAGGAGGAGGATTTGACGTATGAGGCAGTGTCTGAGTACGTGCGCAACGAGGCCATGCGTCGTAGCGGTAGTGAGGCTAATATTTCAGCCTATGCTACACAGTATGGTGGTCGTGGCAGCAACTCCTCCTCTGGTCAGAGTAGCAGCGCAAGCGGTGGCGGTGGAGAAAAAGACAATGGTGGCGGTGGAAAGGGTTCAAAGCGTCCTGGGAAGTGCCATAATTGTGGCAAGCCTGGGTATTGGGCACTAGAGTGCAGGGCTCCCAAGAAGGAAGATGGAGATCATGGAGCTAAATATGAGGGCAAAAGAAAGGGTAAGAAGGAGTTAACGGACATGATGGCTGTGAGCGTGCCGACAACCAAGGGAGCGGCATTACTCAAGCGTGGAGCCTACGGGCTTGACTGTGGCACGAACCACCACTCTTCAAGGGAGAAGGATGAACTCATCTCCATTGGGGACACTGAACGTCGCTTCAGGTGAGCCAGCAGGAGCCTTGTCCATGTGCAAGGCGAGGGAGATAAGTTGATCAGCATCAACGTGAACAGTGCTGAAGAAGAATTGAAGCTGGAGAACGTCGTCTACATGCCGTTTTTTGTGGTAAACCTCTTTTCAGTATCCAAAATCACGGACCACGACATGATGGTCGTCTTCACAGAGGAGGAGGCCATGATTGTCAAGAACAAGGACATCAAGATCTCCTATCCCAAGGATAGTCTTGTCGCACAGGTTCCACGAGTTGATGAGCTCTACGTGCTGCAGACCAAACCCCTTGAAAGTACAAATGAGGAATATATGGCGGTTGAAGAGCCCATGCCTCCAAAGCCTGATGTAGCACCACAGGCTGTCATCATGGTAGCCAACTCCACCAACGACACAGATGCTGAGCTATGGCAGAGGCGGTTTGGCCATGTGGCTGATAGCATACTGCAAGCTATGTAGTAGCACCTAGGCAAGCAGAAAGCAAGACTGTATCTCCCTCTCTACCGCTAAGACAGAGTATATTGCTCTGTCAGAAGCATGCAAAGAGACACAATGGCTACACACTTTGCTTGCCGAGATGAAAGTGCCACAAACGGAAGCAACAGAGGTCCGCATCGACAACAAGAGTACCATGAAAATGGCACAGGATGACGTCATCTCTTGGCAGACCAAGCACATCGACATCATGTACCACTACTCACGCGACCTGGTCGCAATGGAGATCGTGGACTTGGAATGCGTCGAGACCAAGAAGATTTTCGCAGATTGCATGACAAAGGCATTGGAAAGCAAATTGTACTTTGCAAGTACTCGAGGCTTCAGTATGGTCAACGAAGCAGACGAAGACTGAGGCCAAGAGTACTGGAGAGAAGAGAGATCTCACACCTAATGGATAGAGGTGCAAGGGAGAGTTTATTGACCTGATATGCTCCTTGTCCATCGCAGACATTTGGACTAGCACGGGACAGACTAGGCATGCAATGCTCCCTTCGAGTAAGTCCCCTAAGTCTGGTCCTAATAGACAAGGTATGCACTGCTCTTTTGGAGCAAGTCTCCTTGGTCTAAACTGGAAAGTATAGCCAGCAAACACTTCCTAGGACAACTCCTTGTAGCTTAGACGTTCCAAGGTTAGTCTCTGGAGCGAGAGGTCACTGGGTCAAATCGCAGGCCAGTGACGTATTTTTTGTGTGACCAAAAGGGGGACAGGAATCTTAGAACATTCTAAGGTCCTTCCTGGTGGCTAGCGCCACTTGGCCGTCACAAGGAGAACCATGTAGGCAGGGCGGATGACGCGATCCAGATTGCCCCCAAAGTGGCTCATCCAAGGAGCCACTACGCGCCTAGGCTAGAGGCTGGCTTTGGGACTATAAGAACCTGTGAGTTGCCTGTCATTGAATACAGTTCTTGCCTTTGAGACTCCTCATGGAGTTGTCTACCAGAGGCAGACAATAAAGAAGCATTGGTTGGTCTAAGCCCCTGGAGTTAGCTACTCGTACAAAAGTGACCAGGTGATAAGGACACAGTGCAAGGAAGTGTTTCCTATCAACTGCTCAGTGTGGAACCTTGACTCTGAGGATGATATCACCTCTTGGTTGCAATACCAAGAGCGGTCGGCGGGAACCATTCTATCAGAACCCGTTTTCTAGACCGTCGCCTCAGGCAGGTTGATAATGAGAGCATTTTCTGGCTCTCTAGGTCGTGTGTGAGTGGTCAACCTGATTGCTAGGCTGATTTCCTCTCTTGTGTGAGATTATGGACTCTTGTGTGTGAGCCTTAGCCTCCATGGCTAAATGGTGTGGCTTGTGAGAGGGCTGACTTGCCCAAGCTCACGCTCTATATGTAATCCATCATCTTGAGTGATTAAAAAACCATTCTTCAGCACAATTGATGCCCTTTCAGTCCCACATGCTCGCTGCTCCAAGGTTCCCTCTCTCCTCTAGTTCCAATATTTGGTATCAGAGCCAAGTTCTGCCAGTTTCAGCCAGCACAGGTCGTCACTTTGAAAGTGACGGGTTGGGATCCAACTTAGACTGAATTTGACAATCGACCACAGGATCTTCAAGTTTGCAAGACAAGCTTTCCCAAGCTTGTCTAAGTCCAAGATCGCAAAGACCCAACAGTCGGATTGAGAGTTATGCTCAAAACAAGGTCGGCCAGGGCTACTCTTCTCTATGAGTAAGACTGTCGATTTGTGATGACCATAACTCTCTCACATGCAAATTGTAGTATTTTTCCTAAGTTTTCCATTGGTGCAAAAAGATTTGCATTCCATCAATTCATGGAGAAATGTCGTTTACAAGCTCGCTGGTCTGAGTTGGAGTAGGAGCAGAAGCATATCCTATTTTGAAGAGGGCATATCTTTCAAAATCCCCAGTCCATGGCTCTGTTTTATGGGTCGATCTGAAAGGTTTTAAGCTGAATTTTTGAGTGGTGGGCTGTTTTTTTCACATTCCCAGTCTGCTTGCATTTATAGTCCATTTTCTGTCAGACAGATTTCAGGCAGAAGTAGCAGCAGAAGTAAGGGTAGCGCCGCCACCCAAAGGTTGTGTTTGTTATGTTCTGTGTATGCCCCTGGTCCAATCAGTGGAAGATTTAGACTGGGTATGTACTGCGCTTGTAGCCCAAGTCCCTCAGCGACACGAAGAGAGGCTGAGAAAGACAAGGCATGCACTGCTCATCCTTGTGGAGTAAGTCCCCTTGGTCTACTCTTGGTAGTCTACCTGGTGCATGCTCTGTAGGACAACTTCCTACAGCCTAGTGGGTGAAGGCGCCGTCTTGCAAGCGAGAGGTCCGGGTCGAATACCCCGACGAAATTTTCTTTGTGACTAAAAAGGGCCAAGGAAGCTTCCTAGAAGTCTCGAAGGTCCAAGGTGGATCAAGCGCCACTTGGCGATCACAGAGGATGCCATGTCATCAAAGCTGATGACACTGTCTAGGGTGGCCTTGGGGGGAGGCCCCTCAAAGGAGCCACTGGGAGCACTGACCAGAGACTATATAAGGCCTGTCATTTACATGTGATCATATCATCATCTCTTACTCTTGAGACTTGGGAGAAAACTAATCCCTTGTTGGCCACCAAGAAAGAGGGTAAAGAACAAGTGCAAGTGCACACTTTGGTGTGTAGCATTGCCAGTTGGGTGAGAGTTCGGAACACTCTCCGGCCACGGTTGGGACAAGCTAAGTGAATCTTTCAGTGTGGAAACTCCATTCCGTGGGTGATCTCTACCTTGGTTGAAATACCAAGGTCTGTCAGTAGTTTGCCTGTCGGCGCCATTTCCTCTAAATCGTGGCCACGTGCGGAGTGACAAAGGGTTATGGGTCCACACCGATCGGGAAACTTGGTTCTTTGTACCACTGCTCAGTTCACGTGGCAGGTACCTCCATAGCAGACAAGAAACCACTGCTCCATCTGCTTCATCGTCGGTGCACTTGGACCAAGGTACGCATTGTGAGAGATCGGACGCGGGTTGGACCCGTGGTCCATTTTTTGCTCTCTAGGGACAAGGAACGAGGATACGCTCTGCCATTGTTGGTATGACCCTCGAGTCCTAAGCGGGTTACGCTCTGCCCTTGTGGGTACGACCCCGTGTCTATGGGAGCACTTCCTCCACAATAGCTAGGAGACCATCGGCTGGAGGGGTATGCAACGGACTGCACCTTGAAAATCTGTAGCAGTCATCAGCCTCATCAGCTTACATCGGCCTCAACGAAGCAGAACAGCAGAGACTAAGTGAGCATCCTTGACCACACCGCAATCATGCCGGGGGGTGAAGGTATTGTTCCAGTCACCTCACGCCCCCCCGAGTTGGATGCGGCCAACGCCATCGCACGCTTCGATGGCAAAGCCTTCGGCACGTGGAAATGGCAGTTTGAGATGGTGATGCGCGTGCGCGGATACCTCAACATGCTGAAAGGGACGAAGGTAACACTGGAGGACGAGGCAAGCGCGGAATACGCAGGTTGGCAAGAGCGGAATGACATCGCTCTCGCACTCCTCGTCACGTCCATAAGCCCCTCCCTAATCTCCCACATCGAGGGGTGCACGACGGCAGCTGAGGCTTACACCAAGCTGACAAACGTGTACCAGTCAACTTCCCTCGCCAATCGACTTTTCATCGTGCAGCGCCTCATCGGGTTGCGGGTGGGCGAGGGGGAGTCCATCTCGGACTTCCTCTAGCAGTTCGAAGGACTGCNCGGAATACGCAGGTTGGCAAGAGCGGAATGACATCGCTCTCGCACTCCTCGTCACGTCCATAAGCCCCTCCCTAATCTCCCACATCGAGGGGTGCACGACGGCAGCTGAGGCTTACACCAAGCTGACAAACGTGTACCAGTCAACTTCCCTCGCCAATCGACTTTTCATCGTGCAGCGCCTCATCGGGTTGCGGGTGGGCGAGGGGGAGTCCATCTCGGACTTCCTCTAGCAGTTCGAAGGACTGCTTCAAGAAGCCTGCGCCATGTCCTCGCAGCTCGACCAACAGATGCAGGCCATGATTCTCCTCATGGCCTTGCCGCCAAGCTGGAGCTCCATCATCACCACCTTGGGTGGTTGGGAGGAGTCGGAGTTCACGTACCCTCGTGTCTCCGAGTTTGTCCGGAATGAGGCCATGCGGTGCAATAACGGCATCATCAACAACGCCGCGTACGCGAGTTGCTCGGGAGGTACCTCCTCTCATGGTAACAGTAGAGGCAGTTGCAACGGGAAAAGCAACAAGAAGAAGGACAAGTGCCACAACTACGGCAAGACGGAGCATTGGGCGCGGGAGTGTCGCACACCAAAGAAGGAAGGAGGTGGTGGTGGGAGCAGTAACGTGAGTAAGAAGGTGGACTCGACGTCCACGAGCATGATGGCCGAGAGCAAGGCCCATCCCAAGGGCTCTGCGCTACTACGGCCAGGAGCCTTCGGGCTTGACAGTGGCACGGACTACCACACCTCTCGTGAGGCATGTGGCTTCTTGTCCCTTACACCGTCCACGGCCAAGTTCCGGTGCGCCAACGGCGGCATCGAATACGGGGCTGGTGAGGGAGAGAAGGTCGTGCATACGCGACTCAACGGAGCCGACAAGGAGTTGCGGCTGCAGAATGTCGTCTACATGCCAACTTTCACCGCGGACCTCCTCTCCGCCTCGCGGATTACGGATCACGCGATGATGGTGGTGTTCACACAGAAGGAAGCCGTCATCCTCAAGAACCAGGACGTGACGATTACCTACGCTGCGTCAGACCTTGTCGCCAAGGTGCCACGAACGGATGGGCTCTACATTCTACAGACGAAAAGCGCGGAAGGGTACGCTGGGGTGGTAGAGGCAGTAGTGGAAGCTACACCATCGCGGAACGCCAAGACACCATCCATGCCGCCTGCTGTGGTGGCTAAAGACGCGGGAGCAGCAACTGCGAAGCTGTGGGACAGACGCCTTGGGCACATGGCCGACAGCACCCTGTAGGTCATGCAGGAGCAGAAGCTTGTACGCGGGCTGGAGGGGTGTGAGCAGAAGGGTGGATGCAACGCTGGGTGTGAGGCTTGCCTGAACCGGAAGACAAAGGGGAAACGCTTCTCCAAAAACGGTCGCAGAGTAGAGGGCATACTCGACCTTGTCCATAGCAACGTGTGTGGCCCCGTGCGCACCACGTCCAACGGCGGCTCCAAGTACCTCCTCACCTTCATCGATGATTACTCTCGAAAGGTGTGGGTGTACTCCCTCAAAATGAAGGGAGAGGTGCTGGAGCGCTTGCAAGAGTTTGTCGCCGTGGTGGAGCGACAAACCGGGCGGAAGGTCAAGGTCCTGCAGAGCGACAACGGCAGAGAGTATGAGGGGTGCAAGCCATGGCATCGGGCACACGACATTGTCCACCAACCTACTACCCCCTACATACTGCAGAGCAACGGCGTGGCCGAGCGTATGAACCAGACCATTCTGGCCATAACGCGAACCATGCTCTTCGACTCAAAGCGCCCTCCTTGCTTCTGGGCGGAAGTAGCGCGCACTGCATGCTATCTCATCAACCTCATGCCTGCTGCAGCACTACGTAGCAAGGGGAAGATTTAGACTGGGTATGCACTGCGCTTGTAGCGCAAGTCCCCCAGCGACACGAAGAGAGGCTGAGAGAGACAAGGCATGTACTGCTCATCCTTGCGGAGTAAGTCCCCTTCGTTTACTCTTGGTAGTCTACCTGGTGCATGTTTTTTAGGACAACTTCCTACAGCCTAGTGGGTGAAGGCGTCGTCTCGCAAGCGAGAGGTTCGGGGTCGAATCCCGCCAGGACCAAATTTTCTTTCTGACTAGAAAGGGCCAAGGAAGCTTCCTAGAAGCCTCTGAGTTCGAAGGTGGATCAAGCGCCACTTGGCGGTCACAGAGGGTGCCATGTCATCAAAGCTGATGACACTACCGTACTGCTCTTAGATTTCGTGGTCCAAAATAATTTTCAGTGTGTAACTTAGGTTCACACATTACTTCCTTTACTTTACCGTTGTCAAAAATGAACGAATTTGGTCGTATTGTATCCTTGATTTCGTTGGGAGGCCACACGGGTAACCATTTTAAATGGTCCGAAGGTGGGTTCGAATCCCGAAGTCGGGATTCGATGGGACTGGCCCCCGGATTGAAGCACGATAGCAGTATGACATCGGTCGATTCCCCCCCCACGTCCCCTCGCATCGAGGACTCCACTCTGCAATCCCGCCAATGGCGTGAGACATGCCAACATACGTGGTAGAAGCCATGTATGTTGGCACGTATTACGGTTCGAAATCTCAGAACACTTGCCGATCAGCGTGAAACGTTGCGCGTACCCTGATTTAGACAGTCATGAGATGTCCTCTCTTTGAAAATTGTGTGACAGATCTGACCCAATTATTTTAGCGTTATCAAAATACCACAAAATATAACTAGCATGTAGCCGAATTCATGAATTCGTCGTAAAAAAAAGACAATTAATAACAAAATCTAAGAACAATACGGTATCTAGGATGGCCTTGGGGTGAGGCCCCTCAAAGGAACCATTGGGAGCACTGACCAGAGACTATATAAGGCCTGTCATTTGCATGTGATCATATCATCATCTCTTACTCTTGAGACTTGGGAGAAAACTAATCCCTTGTTGGCCACCAAGAAAGAGGGTAAAGGACAAGTGCAAGTGCATAATTTGGTGTGTAGCATTGCCAGTTGGGTGAGAGTTTGGAGCACTCTCCGGCCACGGTTGGAACAAGCTAAGTGAACCTTTCAGTGTCGAAACACCACTCCGTGGGTGATCTCGACCTTGGTTGAAATACCAAGGGCGGTCGGCGATTTGCCTGTCGGCGCCGTTTACTCTAGACCGTGGCCAAGTGTGGAGTGACAGTGTTGAGCATCACCAAAGCTCAAAATGGAGGCAGCAGGCGTGGCCACAGCAACCCAGCCCTTGGAGAGGCTGGAAGGATGCACCAGCTTCACGTTTTGGAAGATCCATACCTGCCTCCTTTTGGAGGAGAGGGGCTTGTGGGAGGTGGTGAGCGGGGACGAGCGCGCTCCGCCTCCACAGGCAAAAGGAATCACCGCAGCACAGGTGGTGGCGGGGAAGACGCCGCAGAAAGGTGCAGCAGATGCAAGTTCATCTACAACAACAGTAGCGGCATTTGAGAGTGGAAGAAGAAGGATAGGCGCGCCTATAGGCTACTTGTTAATACCATCTCCAACCCGCATCTTCAGTACGTGAGTGACAAGGCTACTGCAAAAGAGGGGTGGGATACATTGTGCAAGAAGTATGAGAACAAGGATCCTGCATTCCTCATGCTTTTGAAGGAGAAGATGATGGCACTGAAAATGCAGGGTGGTGAAAGGATGGAGGGGTACCTGGATAGGGCAAAGGAGCTGGCGAAGCAGCTAAGAGCGGCCGGCAATCCTTTGGAAGAGACGTACTTCTTTCTCCTCTTGCTGAGGGGCCTCCCAACCAGCTACAACACGGTGCGAGAGACGCTGGAGTGCCAGCCCACTCTCTACCTTGACTTCATCTGCACACACCTGTTGTAGGTTGAATTGCGTCACAATGCAATAAAGCGCAATGGCGGCGGCAGCTGTAAAACAGCTTTTGTGCCTACAAGCTCACGCAACTTGTAGCAACAGCAGCAGTCTGGGCAGCAGAGAGGCAACAAGAAATGTAAATGCCACTACTGCCAGAAAGAGAAATACTACAAAAAGGAGTGTTTCAAGCTCAAGAGGGACCACAAGGAGCAGCAACAGTAGCAAACGCAAAAGCAGCAGTCTCCACAGCAGTAGCAGCAACAGTCACAGTAGCGTCAGCAGCAGTAGCAGCAGAACCAGGCTGGTATTCGCCACTTTGGTAACATGAACGTGGCCAAGGAGGTGTGGGACCATCTCTTCATGGCGAAGACTGACATGTCGGATCTTGCATGGTACAAGGACTCACGGTGTACCAAGAGCCTGATACATCACAAGGAGTGGTTTACGTAGCTGTTGTCCATCCGTCCCCGTCCTATCGCTCTGGGTGATGATGGGTGGTCTATTCTGAGGGGATTGGGATTGTGGAGATGTGGTTGGAGATCCCACGTAGAATTGAAATGGGAGTATTCCATGGCGTGCTATATGTGCCTGATGTTGTGTTCAACCTTCTCTCAGTGTCCTCTCTCACTACCACTGGACTGCGAGTCGTCTTTGACGACGACTATGGCTACATCCTCGACAAGGAAACGGGAGAGGAGTTGGCCAGGTTGGTGAAGGAAGGCGACATGTACCGCCTGTTAGGGACGACCAAGATCCTGTGCGAGCAATCTTGCAGCAGTGGTGCAGGCCAGTGAAGGCAAAATCTGGCATGCGTGCTACGGCCACATTGGCATGCACACCTTGCAGCAACTTCAAACAAAGAAGATGGTACGTGACTTGCCCGCCATCTCCAACTTTGAGTAGTAGTTGTACATCGGCTGTTTGGAGGGGAAGCAATATCGCGAGGCGTTCTCTCGAGCAAGGGAGTGCGCGAAGGAGGTGCTGGAGCTAGTCCACAAAGAATTGTGAGGCCCGATGCAGACCCAGAGCTTTGGAGTCTCTAGGTATTTTCTCACCTTCATTGATGATTTCAGCCGTTACACTGCTGTGTACTTCCTTTCCTTCAAGGACCAGTGTTTTGACAGGTTCAAGGAGTTCAAAGCAATGGTGGAGAACCAGATTGGCAAGAAAATCAAGGCACTGCGCAGCGACCACGGTGGAGAGTACCTGAGTAAGGATTTCCAGGACTACATTGCAGTAGCTGGCATCAAGGTACAGCGTACTGCACCGTACTCACCGCAGCAGAACGGTGTAGTTGAATGTACCAACCGTACCATCATTGAGTCGGTATGCTCCATGCTGTACACGGCTCGACTCACATACGTTTTTTACGCCAAAACAGTGAGCACTGCGGTGTACATCAAGAATCGTAGTAAACCTAAGTTATTGGAGCAGATGACGCTGTACGAGGCGTGGTTCGACAAGAAATCGAGCATGGGTCAACTTTGCGCGCTTGGCAGCCATGCACACATTCATGTGCCAAAGGAAAGGCGGCAGAAGTGGGACGCGAACAGCGCGCAAATGCTGATGATTGGTTACGACGTGGCAAGCAATGCCTATCGCCTCTACAAGAGGGATACAGGCCACATCATCATCTCCAGGGGTGTCATCTTCAACAAGACCAACATTGTTTGTACAGAGGCAGCAGAACCAGCAGCTGACGAGGTAGTGGGAGTATATATCCTTCCTGACCCACTCTTTCCTGATCCTTCCTCCACTTTGACAGTGGGAGTACCAGTCTATTCTCCCATGTTTGATGCAGCAGATACCGCGGCCTAATCGGCAAAAATAGAGGAAGAAGATGGCGTACCACCAACAACAGCAGTTGTGCCAGGAGCAACGCGCCAACCGCCCGCTAACGCTCCAACACCAGGTCACAAGTACCCTCTTAGGGTGCGCTGCTATCCTGGTGAGAACGGCCATTTCTGGATGGTGCGGAAACCAGAATAGATGAACGTCACAGTTGTAGTAGATTCAGATGAGCGTGCTTCATACAAGGAGGCCATAGCTGCAAATGATGTAGCACATTGGGCGCAAGCCGTACAGTAAGAGATACAGTCGCAACTGGACAACGACACATGGGAGCTGACTGGGCGTTCACCTCGACGCAAGATGATCAAATGCAAATAGGTGTTCAGGATAAAGTGGGGAGCAGATGGCAACCTGGAAGAGTACAAGGCGAGGCTGGTCGCCAAGGACTACTCGCAGCAGGAAGGCATCGACTACACGAAAACCTTTGCTCGTGTTGCAAAGTTTGTCTATGTGCACACGCTCCTTTCTTATGCAGGAGCTGAGGACTTCGAAATTCACCACATGGATGTCAAGACGGCATTCTTGAACGGTGACTTGGAGGAGATCTACATGGAGCAGCCAGAGGGGTTCGTCATGGATGGCCAGGAGTACCTGGTTTGCAAGCTGCAAAAGTCGCTGTACGGCCTCAACCAAGTGTCGTATGCTTGGAACCAGAAGTTGGATGCGGCGTTGTAGTGCATGGGGTTTGAGCACAGCGAGTGTGACTACTTCATGTATCACTGGCAGCATGAGCATGAGATCCTCATCATCATTGTCTATGTGGATGACATGCTCCTCCTTTCCAACAGTATGTCTATACTACAGGATTTCAACGAGGCCATGCAAGAGCGCTTCCAGATGTCTGATCTCAGGGAGGCATCATACTTCCTCGGTATCCAGATCACGTGTGACCGCAAATCACGCTCTCTCTTGCTGCAGCACAGCGGCTACATCAAGGATGTCTTGCAGCGGTTCGGCATGGCAGAGGCTAAACCCATCGGCACGCCGCTGGGGACGCGGTAGTACCTCGTGAGTTTTAATGGAAGAGCGGATGCTGCTCAGCGGCAGAAGTACCAGAGCGCCGTCGGCTGTCTCATGTACCGGATGGTGGCAACCAGACCGGACCTCATACAAGCTGTGAGCGCTGTGAGCCAGCACATGGCGAACCCCGGACCTGAGGACCAGAAGACAGTGAAGCGGATCTTCTGCAACCTTGTTGTAACCATCAACATCGACATCACGTACAACGGCAACGACAACAACATCATCGGCTATACACACGCATATTTGGCTTCAAACCCTAAGGACCGCAAGTCCATCTCTGGACATGTGTTCCTCATGAATGATGGGGTCATCAGCTGGTGCAGCAAGCGACAGGTGGTCGTGGCCACCTCAAGCACAAAGGCTGAGTACGTCTCTCAGTTTTGGGGCCAAGGAAGCAGTTTGGCTTCAATGTCTCATGACGGAGATGAGTGGGAGTGCAATAGTTCCAATTCCTGTGCGCATCGACAACCAGAGCGCAATTACACTCGCCAAGAATCCTGAGTACCATACACGCACCAAGCATATTGACATCGCATATGACTTCATCAGGCACATGGTACAGGAGGGTGCTATCAAGCTGGAGTTTACTCTTACCAGCAAGCAGGTCGCTGATTTGTGCACCAAGCCAGTGACCCATGAGAAGCAGCAGTTCTGCATGAAGGCATGTGGACTCAGCCCACTCTGACTGTGGCAAAGTGGGAGATTATTGGGAAAGGAGACATCTGACTCAGTGTGAGGTCCATGGGAGCAAGTTCCAGGAAAGTACCAGATGTCTGCTCCGATTGTCAATCTGATCTCTTCAATGGAAAGATCAGGTGGAAAATTGTCGATGGTCTAATTTTCAGGCCGATCCAACGGTCGGATTGGGAGATTCAAAGGTCCTAGATTCTTGGATTTCCTTGTCAAAGTGTGGTGACAAGGAAAAAATACCTCTCCTTACGTTTTAGGTGAGGTGAGATCCTTGTGTGCTAGCCATGGACACATGGCGATTCTCCATGGGATTTTGGGTTATATGACCACTGAGAGTGTACCGTGACAGCATTTTCTAGCTTTCTAGGTCGTAATTACTAGGCTGATTTCCTCTCTTGTGTGAGATTATGGATTCTAGTGTGTGAGCCTTAGCCTCCATAGCTAAGTGGTGTGGCTTGTGAGAGGGCTGACTTGCCCAAGCTCTAGCTCTATATGTACTCCATCATTTTGAGTGATTCAACAACCATCCTTTAGCACAACGGATGCCATTTCAGTCCCACATGCTCGCTGCTCCAAGGCTCCCTCTCCTCTAGTTCCTTCAGATATCTCCTAGTTGTACTAGTAGGAGCAAACGGCAAGTGTCATTGTGTCGGCCTTGTTTTCAAGTCCGTTCCCTTGAGCCGGTTGACAAAGGGTTATGGGCCCACATTGACTAGTTCTAAGGTACACTTCTATATGCTCTCTCGTCCTCGTTTGTTTTGAAGTGTGTACCTGCTCCATCAACTCCATCAGCTCCATCAGCTCCATCTGCTCCATCTACTCCATCATCTGCAACGGCGGGTGCTGGCATTTAGCAAACAAAGGCCAAAGACAAGTTCTGCCCTTGGAGATAAGATCTTTGGACCTTAACCAGGATAAGCTCTACCCTTAGAGGCAAGACCTTGGTTTGCTAGAGTATATTTTCCTATGTTTGTATGTGATCAACAGTTAAATGGTAAGGAACGAAGCTAAACCTTCTAAACAAATAGTAGACAACAGCCTATGTGAGCCTACATCCGCCTCCATAAAGCAGAGAAGTAAAGAAGATGAGAAGTAGAATAGTATGACGATATCGATAATGCTTAATATTGAGCAGGTCAATGGTGGGCTGTCAAAGTTCACATGGATAGGTTTTCCCTTGTGCAAAATGGCAATTCAAGATTATCATGAGAGTGCATGACTACTTGAAGATGTTCCTCAGAAAAGAGGTTGAACCTTCAAAAATAGACACTGGATATGAAATATGAAGTGTCAAAAATAGACACTGGTACTTGTGATCCTTGTGACGTCCACAGCATGAGTCATAGCATGTCTACCTCCAAGGCATTTCAGATCCATTAAAGGCTTATGAAAAGCTTACACCTGTATACTGTTTAACGGCTCTTCCAAATTGCCTCTTCATTTTTAAAAACTGATTTTGATGAGGGTGAGCAAGGGACAGGCAATTCCAGACCTCCTTGTACAGTTTAAAGAACTACTATAGCAAATGAACTATATAAACTGGGAAATCAACATCAATATGTAGGCCATGCTCCTCCTCGTGGCGCTACCTGAAAGCAGGGATCCTCTGATCACCATCTTGGACAGATAGAAAGAGGAGGATAGAACATATGAGGCAGTGTCCAAGTACATGCACATTGAGGCCGTCCGTTGGAGAGGTAGTGAGGCTAACATTTCAGCCTACTATTGAGAATAAGACCATCCGACTCAGTTTCAGGTCCACAGGAGCAAGTTCCAAGAAACTACCAGATTCCTACTCTGATGATCAATCTGACTTCATCATTGGAAGTATCAGGTAAAAAATTATCTATTGTCCATGTTTTGGGTCGATCCAATGGTCAGGTCACGAGACATGAAATTTTCCGGGGTCATAGACCGCCGATGTCTGGTTGACCATGGGTGACAGCTCCATACCTTAGCCTGAGAAAAGAAATAGGCAAGAGGTCTACGATCAAGTCGTGATGGGAGAAATATCCCAACAGGTCCTTCGTCTTAGGATTGCCTTGTCAGAATGTACTGACTGGGATAAAGGCACCTCTCCTTATGTTTTAGCTGAGGTGAGATCCTTTTGTGCTAGCCATGAATACATGGCGATTATCCATGGGATTGTGGGTTATGTGACCACTAGGAGTGAGTCATTAGAGCATTCTCTAGCACTCTAGGTTGTGTTTGATGACTGAGCCTGATTGCTAGACTGATTTCCTCTCTTGCATGAGATAATGGACTCTTGTGTGTGGGCCTTAGCCTCCATTGCTAAGTGGTGTGGCTTGTGAGAAGGCGGACTTGCCCAAGCTCTAGCTCTATATGTACTCTGATGTTTTAAGTGATTTCATAACCATTCTTTAGCACAACTGATTCCCTTTCAGTCCCACATGCTCGCTGCTCCAAGGCTCACTCTCTCCTCCAAATTAAACATTTGGTATCAGAGCTAACTTCTTCAAGCTTCAGCCAGGACAGGCCGTGACTTTGAGAGTGACGGGTTTGTTGAACCTGCAGGAGAGACGGAGCCTTGAAGTAGTGAACATGTGGGACTAAAACGACATCAGTTGTCCTCAAGAATGGTTATTGAATCACTCAAAATGGAGTTCATATAGAGCTAGAGCTTGGGCAAGTCAGCCCTCTCACAAGCCCCAGTATTTAGCAATGGAGGCTAAGGCTCACACACTAGAGTCCACAATCTCACACAAGAGAGGAAATCAGCCTAGCAATCAGGCTGATCAGTCACACACGACCTAGAGAGTTAAGGAATTCTTCCATGGCTGCCTCCTAATGGTCACATAACCCACAAAGACATGGAGAATTGCCATGTGTCCATGGCTAGCACACAAGGATCTCACCTCTCCTAAATAGTAAAGAGAGGTACTTTCATCCTAGTCAGTACACTTTGACAAAGTAATCGTAAAACCAAGGACCTTTTTGGAAATTTCTCCCATCACGTCTTGAGCCTGGACCTCTTGCTATTTATTTTCTCAGGCTAAGGCATGGAACCATCATCCATGGTCACCCAGACACCGGCGGTCCATGACCTCAGAAACTTAAAAAAAACATATCTCCCAATCCGACTGTTGGATCAGCTTCAAGCTTGGACCATAGGCAATTTTCCACTTGATCTTTCTAATGGTGAAGAGCAAGAATCTGATAGATTTCTAGAACTTGCTCCTGTCGACCTGAACGTGAGCCAAATTGCCCCTCTTCCAACAGAGTTAGGGTCAAACCTTGACCAAATTGAAAAATTGACCACTAGATCTTCAAGTTTGAAAGACAAGCTTTCCAACAAGGTCAAGATTACAAAAATGCAACTGTCAGATTGCAAGTTATGCCCTAAACGAGGTCGCCTTGGGTTACACTCTTCTCTATGATTAAGACTATCGCCTTGTAATGACCATAACTCTCTTGTCTCTTTGTCAAATTTAAAACGTAGCACATGACAATTATAGTATTTTTTCCTAAGCTTTCCATTGGAGCAAAACTATTTGCATTCCATTTTTCATTTGGGAGAAACGGCGTGTACAAGCTACCTGATTTGAGTCAGAGTAGGAGCAGAAGCATACCCTCTTTTCAAGAGGGCATGTCTTTCAAGAACCGTGTTCATGACTCTTTTTTATGGGTCAATCCAAAGCATTTTGAGCTGAAGTTTCCAGAAGTGGGCCTAGTTTTTCCAAATTCCCTGTCTTCTTGCATCTATGGTCTATTTTTGGTCAGACACATTTCTGGCAGAAGCAGCAACAGAAGTGACGATAGTCTTGCCATCCAAGGGCAGCACTGAGCATCACCAAGGCTCAAAATGGTAGCAGCATGCATTGTGACAGCAGCTCACCCTTTGGAGGGGCTGGAGGGACGTGCCAACTTAATATTTTAGAAGATCCGTACGCACCTCCTTTTGGAGGTGAGGAGCTTATGGGAGGTGGTGAGCGGTAACGAGTCAGCTCAGAATCCATAAGCAATGGACATCATTACAGTACAGGTGGTGGCACGGATGACGTCACGGAAGGGTGCAGCCGGTATAGGTTCATTTGCAGCTACACTAGTGGCATATTCAGAGTGGAAGGACTGGCAAGCCTACACGTTACTCGTAAACTCCATCTCCACTTTGCATCTTCAGTATGTAAGTGATAAGACTACTACGAAGGAGGGATGGGACATGTTGTGCAAGAAGTATGAGAGCAAGGACCCTGTATTCCTCATGCTTTTGGAGGAGAAGATGATGGTGCTGAAAATGCAGGGTGGTGAAGGGATGGAGGCATACTTGGACAGGGTAAAGGAGTTGGCAAAACAGCCGAGAGCGACTGGCATCCCTGTGGAATCAACACACTTCATCCTCTTGCTGAGGGGACTTCAAACCAGCTACGACACGGTACAAAAGAAATTAGAGTGCCAATAAAATCTTGACCTTGACTTGATGTGCACAAACTTGGTATAGGTGGAATTGCGGTGCAATGCGATGCAGCGCAATGGTGACGGCCATAGTGAAGTAGCATTTGTGGCCACGAGCCCAAGCAACCAGCAGCAGCAGTCTAGACAGTACAAAGGTAAGAAGAAAGGTCAGTACCACTACTACCAGAAAAAGGAGCCCTGTAAGAAAGAGTGCTTCAATTTGAAGGACCAAAAGGAACAGCAATAACAGTAGCAAAAGTAGTAGTCTCTACAACAGTAGCAGAAGCAGTCATAGTAGCGTCACTAGTAGCCGCAGCACAACCACGTGGAAATGCGCCACTTTGGTAACATGAACGTGGCCAAGAATGTGTGCGACCGCCTCTTCATGGCCAAGTCCGACAAGTCACAGGTCAAGAAGGCGGAGTTAGCATGGTACAAGGACTCAGGGTACACTAAAGGTCTGACGCACCACAAGGAGTGGTTCTTGCAGGTCCTGTCAATTCCCCCTTGCCCTATTGCTCTGGGTGATGATCGGATGGTGTATGTTGAGAAGATTTGTACTGTGGAAATGTGGTTAGAGATCCTATGTGGTATTAGTGTGGGAGTGTTCCATTGCGTGCTCTATATACCTGATGCTGCATTCAACCTTCTCTTAGTCTCCTCTCTCACCAATACAGGGCTGTGCATCATCTTTGATGATGACTATGGCTGTATCCTCAAGAAGGATACTGGAGAGGAGTTGGCCAGGTCGATGAAGGAGGGCAATATGTACCGTCTGCTTGAGAAAACTAAGATCCCACATGAGCAGAGTCTTGTAGCAGTGGTATACAGACAATAGATGGTGAGATTTGGCATGTGCACTGTGGCGACATCGGCATGCATACCTTGCACCAGCTTCAAGCAAAGTAGATGGTGCGTGACTAATCCACCATCTCCAACTTTGTGCAGAAGTTATGCATCGGCTGTTTGGAGGAGAAGTAACATAGCGAGGCATTTTTTGAAGTAGGTAAACGCGCAAAGGAGGTGTTGGAGCTGGTCTACATAGACTTCTGTGGCCCGATATAGACCGAGAACTTTGAAGGCTATAGGTATTTTCTGACCTTTATTCATGATTTCAGCCGATAAACTACGATGTACTTCTTTTCTTCCAAGGACCAGTGCTTTGATAGATTCAAAGAGTACAAGGCAATGCTGGAGAACCAAACTAGCAAGAAACTCAAAGCGTTGTGCAACGAGCGTAACGGAGAGTACCTAAGTACGGAGTTCCAGGACTACCTTGCACCAGCTGGCATCAAGACCCAGTGCACTATGCCATACTCCTTGCAGCATAATTGTGTAGTAGAATGCGTCAACTATACCACCGTAGAGTCGATGCAATCCATGCTGCATGCGGCTCGGCTGACTTACAACTTGTGGGCCGAAGCCCTGAGTATTATAGTCCACATCAAGAACCGTCGCCTTAATAAGGCCCTGGAGTAGATAATGTCCTACGAGGCGTGGTTTAGCAAGACGTCGAGCGTAGGTCAACTTCACGTGTCTTGTACCTTGGAATATGTACGTACCAGAGGAGACACGGTAGAAGTGGGACACGAAGAGGACGCACATATTGATGATCGGCTATGACGTAGCAAGCATGGCCCGTTGCCTTTACGAGAGGGATATAAGTAACGTCATCATCTCCAAGGATGTCGTCTTCAACAAAAGCAACGTCATTTGTACCATCATCATCTACGAAGAGGTAGTAGAACCAAGAGCTAACAAAGCAGTAGGAGTAAATACTCTTCCTCACCCCGTCTCTCCTTATCCTTCCTCTAAGGAAGGATTAGGAGAGGAAGGAGATGCGGGACCACCAACAGCAGCAGTCATGCTAGTAATACCGCACCAGCCGCCCACTATTAGTCTCGTACCAAGTCGTAGGTACCATCTCAGGGTACGCTACAAGCCTGGTAAGCGTGGCCATTCATGGATGCTGTAGAAATGAGAACAGATGAACATCGTAGTTGCAGAAGCCTGAGATGAGCCGACGTCATATAAGGAGGCCATGGCTGCACCAGATGCAAAAGATTGGATACAAGCTGTGCAGGGGGAGATATAATCGTAGCTCGATAACGATACGTGGGAGCTGACTGAACGTTCACCTAGAAGCAAGGCGGTCAAGTGAAAGTGGGTATTCAAGAAGAAGCGGGGAGCAGATGGCAACCTAGAAAAGTACAAGGTGAGGCTGGTTACAAGTGCTATGAGTAGCCAAGGGCTACTCACAGCAAGAGGGCATCGACTATACAGAAACCTTTGTTCCAGTTGTTACGTTGAGGACTTCGAGGTTTACCACATGGATGTCAAGATGGCATTTTTTAATACTGACTTGGGGTAGGAAATCTACATGAAGTAGCCGGAGGAGTTCGTCATGGATGGCCAAGAGTACCTGGTTTTCAAGGTGCAGAAATTATTGTGCAACCTGAAACAAGCGTCGCGTACTTGGAACCAAAAGTTGGATTCGACGCTTCAGTACATGGGGTTTGAGGGCAACAAGTGTGACAACAACGTCTATTACTGGCAACATGGGCATGAGATCCTCATGATCATTGTCTACATGGATGACAAGCTCCTCCTTTTCAATAGCATGTGTGCACTATATGACTTCAAGGAGGCCATGTACGAGCGCTTCCAGATGTCTGATCTCGGGGAGGAATCATACTTCCTTGGCATCCAGATCATGCGTGACCGCAAATCATGCTCTCTCTCGCTGCAGCAGAGTTGCTAGGTCAAGGATATCTTCCAACGGTTCGGCATGACAAAGGCCAAATCCATGAGCACGCCGCTAGAGACGTGGTAGTACCTCGTGAACTTCAGTGGAGTAGCGGATGCATCTCAGCGGCAGAATCTCCCATCACGTCTTGACACTAGACCTCTTGCCCTTCTCCATTATTTAGCCCGAGAAAAGAAAAGGGCAAGAGGTCTAGTGTCAAGACATGATGGAAGAAATATCCAAAAATATCCTTGGTCTTAGGATTGCCTTGTAAGAGTGTACTGACCAGGATTAAGGTATCTCTCTTTACGTTTTAGCTGAGGTAAGATCCTTGTATGCTAGCCATGGATACATGGTGATTTTCCATGTGATTGTGGGTTATGTGATCACTAGGAGTGAGTCATGAGAGCATTCTCTAGCTTTCTAGGTTGTGTATGACTGGTCAGCCTGCTTGCTAGGCTCATTTCCTCTCTTGTCTGAGATTGGGGACTCTAGTGTGTAAGTCTTAGCCTCCATGGCTAATTGGTGTGGCTGGTGAGAGGACTGACTCGCCCAAGCTCTAGCTCTATATGTACTCTATCATTTTAATATATTCAACAACGACTCTTGAGCACATTTGATGTCCTTTTAGACCCATATGCTTGCTGCTCCAAGGCTCCCTCCCTCCTCCAGATCCAACACCTATGCTAATACATACCATGGTCATGGCAACAACTCCTCTTCTGGTCAGAGTGGCAACGGAAGTAATGGCGTTGGGGAAAGAGGAAAAAGTAGCTTTGGAAAGGGTTCAAAGCATACTAGGAAATTTCATAATTGTGGCAAGTCGGGATATTTTGCACGCGAGTACTGGACTCCTAAGAGGGAAGACAGAGATCATGGTGGTAAGAAAGGGGAGAAAGGAAATGATAAGGAGTTGACAAATATGATGGCTGAAAGCGTGCCAACAACCAAGGGAGCGGTACTACTCAAGCGTAGAGCCTACGTGTTCAACTCTGGCATAAACCACCACTCTTCAAGGGAGAAAGATGGAAACATCTTCATTAGAAACTCCGATCATTGATTCAAATATGCCAATGACAGTCTTGTCCATGCACAAGGCGAGGGAGATAAGTTGATTAACATCAACGTGAATGATGTAGAAAAAGACAAGAAGTTGGATAACTTCATCTACATGCTCTCATTTGCGGTATGCCTCTTGTCGGTATCTAAAATCACAGACTACAACATGATGCTTGTTTTTACGGAGGAGGGGGCCGTGATTGTCAAGAATAAGTACATGAAGATCTCCTATCTCAAGGAGAGACTTATCACACAGGTCCCAAAAGTTGATGGACTCTATGTGCTGTAGACCACGCTCCTTGAGAGAACTATCGAGGGATATGTGGGGTTTGAAAAGCCCAAGTCTCCATAGCCTGGTGTTGCACCAGAGGCTGTCACCATGGCAGCTAATTCCACCAAAGACACAGATGTGGAGCTATGGTACGGGCGCTTTGGCCATGTGACTAACAGCACACTGCAAGCTATGCAACAATACAAAGTGGTTCATGGAATGAAGAGATGCAAGGCCAAGGATGAAGAAAAGTGTAACAATTTGTGTGAGCAATGCCTCCAAGGCAAGGCAAAGAGAAAGTCCTTTGACCGTAATGGGTATCGTACGGCAGCAATCTTGGACCTGATTCACTCTGATGTATGTAGATCATTCTTTCCTCCTTAAAATGGAGGTAGCAAGTCCTTCTTGACTTTTATTAATGACCACAATTGCAAGATGAGGATCTACTTCCTCATGACAAATGGAGGTATCAAGGAGAAGCTGCATGAGTTTATCGACAAGTAAGAAAGTTAAGGCACTACACAAGAATAATGATGGTTAGTACGAGATGTATAAATGCTGGTTGAACCAACATGACATCAACCACCAGACCACACACCTTACAACCCCTAGAGTAAAGGTGTTGCAGAGCGGATGAACTAGACTATCCTCGGCATGACAAGAAGCATGCTCTTTGATGCCATACTCCCACCTTACTTCTCGATTAAAGCTATAAAAACTTCTTGCTACCTTGTTAATCTCACTCTGGCAATTGCGCTTGGAGAGTGTGGGGAAAAGTAGTAAGAGAAGTAGCTAAGGAAGTCACACGAGGCTTGGTCACGGAAGAAGCCAGATGCCTCATACTTTAGGATCTTTAGCTAACTACCTCGACAAAGGTCCAAGCAGGAGAAGGAAGTGGCAAGCTGGATACACGCACTTACAAGTGTCTAATGGTTATAAATGTCATCTCTGACACTGTATACAAGGTGTGTAGGCTATGGGATTAAGCGTCTAGAAGGCTCATCAGGATTCAATATGTTGAGTTTGATGAAAGGACGCTCGACAAGGAAGATCGGCTGGATCCTCTCAATGCTCCCAAATCAAGAAAATGGGTTGTACTGCTTAAGTCAGATAATCAGGCACCTTAGAACTGGAAGATGGTACTAGGAAAGCAGATTGATGGTATAGCAGGGAGATAAGCTATGTACAGAAACATAGCGACGAAATCGTGCAGTGAGTCTGAGTCGTCCAAGGCCTCTAAGTCAAACTCTTAGGCCAATGGTCTTCCTCAAACAACAAATCATTCGCCGCACACGAGTAACAAAAGAAACTGAGACTTGAAGTACCACAAGCAATATTCCGGTATGGTACGCACCAGAAGAAACCTCTGCCTAAGCACGATGTTGAGAGTGCATAATGGACCGGACTCAATTGATCATGTTTGACTCAGGGAGAGCATAACACCGTAGCGGAGGCTATGAATATGCCAAATGCGGCCAACTAGAGAGATGTACTGAATAGCAAACATACATCCATTCAACAGAATGGAACATGGGTTCTGGTGGACAGGCCCTTAAATGTCCATATGGTGGGATCAAAATGGGTAATTCGGAAAACTTTCAAGCACAATGGTAGTATTGATAAGTATAAGTCAAGAGTTGTGGCAAAGGGCATTTCCTAGTGTAGAGGCTTAGAGTACGAGAAGACCTTTGCGCCTATCTTCACCATTACCTCTATCAGATCCATGTTGGCCATCGTTATTGTACAAGATCTGGAGGTCCACCAGATGAACGTCAAGACAGCTTTTCTCTATGGAAAACTTGACAAAAAAGTACTGATAGAAGTGCATGAGGGGGTGAAAGCTCCTGAGGGAAAGGTTTGTAAACTGGTAAAATCACTCTATGGGCAGAAATACACCCCAAGGATGTGGCACAAGGACGAATGGATGCCTTCATGGCCAGGCTCACCTTCACGCACTACTAGATGTTGGAAAAGGAGCCATTCCGCTTGGTTTCAGGTCCACAGGAGCAAGTTCCAGAAACTACCAGATGCCTCCTCCGGTTGTCCATCTGACTTCACCACTGGAAAGATCAAGTGGCAAAATGTCTAAGGTCCAAGTTTCAGGCCAATCCAACAGTCCGATTGGAAGATATGAACTTTTGAAGTTTCCAGGATCATGGACTACCGATATCTGGGTGACCATGGACGATGCCTCCATGCCTTAGCGTGAGAAAAGAAAAAGGGCAAGAGGTCCAGGGTCAAGACCTGATGGGAGCAATATCCAAAAAGGTCCTAGATTCTTGGGCTGCCTGGTCAGAGAGTACTGACTAGGAAAAAGGCAGCTCTCCTTACTTCTTAGTTGAGGTGAAATCCTTGTATGCTAGCCATGGACACATGGCGATTCCCTATGTACATAAGTGATAAGGCTACTGCAAAAGAGGGATGGAACGCATTGTGCAAGAATTATGAGAGCAAGGATCCTGTATTTCTCATGCTTTTGGAAGAGAAGATGATGGCGTTGAAAATGCAGGGTTGCGAAGGGATGGAGGCGTACTTGGACAGGACAAAGGAGTTGGCAAAGCAGCTGAAAACGGCTGGTAACCCTGTGGAAGAGATGCGCTTCATCCTCCTCTTGTTGAGGGGACTCCCAGCAAGCTACGACACAGTGCGAGAGACGGTGGAGTGCCAGCCGACTCTCGACCTGGACTTCATGTGCACGCACCTCGTGCAGGTAGAACTGCGTCGTAATGCAACAAAGTGCAATGGCAGTGGCAGCAGTGAAGCAACATTTATGGCCACAAGCTCACGTAGCCAGCAGCAGCAGTACTCTGGACAGCAGAGAGGCAAGACGAAAGGCAAGTGCCACTATTGCTAGAAAGAGGGACAGTGCAAGAAAGAGTGCTTCAAGTTCAAGAGGGACCAGAAGGGGCAGCAGTAGCAGCAGCAAAAGCAGCAATCTCCACAGTAGTAGCAGCAGTCACATCAGCATCAGCAGCAGCATTAGCAGCAGCAGACACTGACCGGCGTGTGCCATTTTGGCAATATGAACGTGGCCAAGGAGGTGCACGACCGCCTCTTCATGGCGAAATGTGGCATGTCGTAGAAGGAGAAGGTGGATCTGGATGGTACAAGGACTCAGGGTGTACAAAGATCCTGACGCATCACAAGGAGTGGTTTACACAGCTGCTCTCCATTCCTCCCTGACCGATTGCTTTGGATGATGAATGTGTGGTGTATGCTCAAGGGATTGGGATTGTGGAGATGTGGTTGGAGACCCCACGTGGCATTGAAGAAGGAGTGTTCCATGGCGTGCTGTATGTACCTGATACTGCATTCAACCTTCTCTCAGTGTCCTCTCTCACCAACACAAACTTTGAGTCGTCTTTGACGATGACTATAGCTACATCTTCGCCAAGGAAACAGGAGAGGAGTTGGCAAGGTCGATGAAGGAAGGCGACATGTACCGCCTCTTAGGGGCGACCAAGATCCCGCGCGAGCAGAGTCTTGCAGCAGTGGTGCATGCCACACATGGCAAAATCTGGCATGTTCGCTATGGCTACATTGCCATGCGTGCCTTGTAGTAACTTCAAACAAAGCAGATGATGCGTGGCTTGTCCACCATCTCTAACGTTTAGCAGTAGTTGTACATTGGCTGTTTGGAGGAGAAGCAGCATCGCGAGGCATTCTCTGGAGCAGAAGAGTGCGCCAAGGAGGTGCTGGAGCTGGTGCACACTGACTTGTGTGGCCCGATGCAGACCCAAAGCATTGGAGGCTCTAGGTATTTTCTCACCTTCATTGATGATTTCAGCTATTACAATACTGTGTACTTCTTTTCTTCCAAGGATCAGTGCTTTGACAGGTCCAAGGAGTTCAAGGCAAAGGTGGAGAACCAGACAAGCAAGAAGATCAAGGCGTTGTGTAGCGACCGTGGCTGAGAGTACCTGAGCAAAGAGTTCCAAGACTATCTTGCAGCAGCATGTATCAAGGTACGGCGGACCACGCCAAACTCGCCGTAGTAGAACAGTATAGCAGAATGCGTCAACCGTACCATCATTGAGTCGGCGCGCTCCATGCTGTGCGCGGCTCGGCTCACGTATGACTTCTGGACCGAAGCAGTGAGCACTACGATGTACATCAAGAACCGCAGTCCAACCAAGACCCTGGAGCAGATGACGCCGTACGAGGCGTGGTTCGGCAAGAAGCCAAGCGTGGGTCATCTTCGTACATTTGATAGCTTAACGTACATGCACGTACACAGATGCTGATAATCGGCTAGGGCGTGGCAAGCAAGGCGTCTCGTCTCTAGGAGAGGGATACTGGCCACGTCATCATCTCTAGGGATGTTGTTTTCAACGAAAGTAACGTCTTTGGCACCAACATCATCAAGGAAGAGGTAGCAGAACCAGCAGCTGATGAAGGAGTGGGAGCAGACATTCTCCCTGACCCCATCTGTCCTAAACCTTCCTCTACTATGACAGTGGGAGAACCACTCTAATCTCCCATGTCTGATGCAGCAGATACCACAGCCTGATCGGCAGAAACAGAGGAAGAAGATGCACCACCATCAGCACGAGCAGGTTTGATAGTAGTTTCGCGCCAGCTGCCTGCTAACACTCCAGCACCAAGTCGAAGGTACCCTCTGAGGATGCGCTACAAGCCTGGTAAGTGCGGGCATTTTTGGATGCTTAAAAAACCAGTCTAGATGAATGTCGCAGTTACAGCAGACTCTAATGAGCCGACGTCGTACAAGGAGGCCATGGCTGCACCAGATGCAGTAGATTGAGCACAAGCTATGCAGCAAGAGATACAGTCACAGCTCAACGGTACGTGGGAGCTGACTGAATGTCCACCTAGACGCAAGGTAATCAAGTGCAAGAGGGTGTTCAAGAAGAAGAGGGGCGTAGATGGCAACCTAAAAAGCATAAGGCACGGCTTGTCGCCAAGGGCTACTCGCAGCAAGAAGGCATTGACTACATGAAAACCTTTTCTCCTGTTGCAAAGTTTTCCTCTCTAATCACGCTCTTTTCTAATGCAGCAGCTGAGGACCTCGCAATTCACCACATGGATGTCAAAACAGTATTCTTGAATGGTGACTTGGAGGAGGAAATCTACATGGAGCAGCCGGAGGGATTCGTCATGGATGGCCAAGAGCACCTGGTTTGCAAACTGCAGAAGTCGTTGTACGACCTCAAACAAGTGTCGCATGCTTGGAACCGGAAATTGGATGCAGCATTGCAGTGCATGGGGTTCAAGCATAGCGAATGTGACTATAGTGTCTATCAATGGAAGCATGGGTATGAGGTCCTCATGATCATTGTCTATGTGGATGACATGCTCCTCTCCAACAGTATGTCTACACTACAGGAGTTCAAGGAGGCCATCGAGGAGCACTTCCAGATGTCTGATCTCGGGGAGGTGTCATAATCCTCGTAATCCAGATCCGCATGACCGCAAATCACGCTCTCTCTCTCGCTTCAGCAGAGCCGCTACATCAAGGATGTCTTGCTGTAGTTCAGCATGATAGAGGCTAAATCCATTGGTACGCCATTAAAGACGCGGTAGTACCTCATTAGCTTCAATGGAGAAGCAAATATAGCTAAGTGGAAGAAGTACTAGAGCGCCTTTGGCAGTCTCATGTACCTGATGGTGGCAACCACGCCGGACCTCGCACAAGCTGTGAGAGCTGTGAGCTAGCATATGGCAAACTCCGGACCTCAACAGCAGAAGGCAGTAAAGTGGATCTTCCGCTACCTTGCTGGAACCATCAACAACGACATCACATACAACGGTAATGACAATATCATCGGCTATACAGACACAGATTGGGCCTCAACCCCTGAGGACCGCAAGTCCATCTTCAAAAATGTATTTCTCATGAATGAAGGTGCCATCAGCTGGTGCAGCAAGCGGTAGGTGATCGTGGCTACCTCAAGTAGAGAAGCTGAGTACGTCTCTCTCACCTTTGGAGCCAAGGAAGAATTTTGGCTCCAGCGTCTCATGGCAGAGATGAGTGGGAGTGCAACAGTTCCAGTTCTCATGCGCGTCGACAACCAGAGCGCAATAGCACTCGCCAAGAATCCTGAGCACCATGCATGCACCAAGCACATTGACATCGCATATCACTTCATCAGGCACATGGTACTGGATGGTGCTATCAAGCTTGAGTTTACTCCAACCAGCAAGTTGGTCACTGATTTCTGTACCAAGCCAGTGACCCGTGAGAAACAGCAGTTCTGCATGAAGGTATGTGGATTCAGCCTAGTCTAACTACGGCAAAATGGGAGATTGTTGGGAAACGAGGTATCTAGCTCAGCTTCAGGTCCATAGGAGCAAGTTCCAGGAAACTACCGGATGCCTGCTCCGATTGTCCATTTGACTTCACCATTGGAAACATCAGGTGGCAAAATGTGTACGGTACATGTTTCTAGCCAATCCACTGGTCCAATTGGGAGATATGAATTTTCCAAGTTTCTGGGGTCATCGACTGCCGATATCTGGGTGATCATGGGCGATCACTCCTGTTGGATCTGCAGGAGAGAGGGAGCCTTGGAGCAGCGAGCATGTGGGACTGAAAGGGCATCACTTGTGCTGAAGAATGGTTGTTGAATCACTCAAAATGATGGAGTACATATAGAGATAGAGGTTGGGCAAGTCAGCCCTCTCACAAGCCACACCACTTAGCCATGGAGGCTAAGGCTTACATACTAGAGTCCACAATCTCACACAAGGGAGGAAATCAGCCTAACAATCAGGCTGACAAGTCACACACGACCTAGAGAGCTAGAGAATGCTCTCATGGCACACTCCTAGTAGTCACATCACCCACAAACCCATGGAGAATCGCCATGTGTCCATGGCTAGCACACAAGGATCTCACCTCACGTAAAAAGTAAGGAGAGGTACCTTTATCCTAGTCAGCACACTCTGACAAGGCAATCC